>JAWPHD010011440.1:0-83906 GCA_037043455.1 Cyrtodaria siliqua
TTGCAGTTCATAGGTGAAAAACAGGTATGCAATTTCGTGTTCCGGACCGTAACGTCACAACACCTCCAGAGATTTTTAATAACTTGGCACAAGTGATCACCATAACAAGACGATGTGTCGCGCAAACCCAGGTCTTCAGTCAAGGTCACACTTGGAGGTCAAAAGTCAAATAGTGTCCGGTCAATAACTCTGGCATTCATGGACGGATTTTTAAATAACTCGGCACAAGTGCTCACCACAACAAGACGATGTTGTCGCGCACAAAATCCAGGTCTGTGCCCCAAGGTCAAGGTCACATTTAGAGGTCAAATGTCAAATCGTGTCGCGTCAATAACTTTTGCATGCCTGGACGGATTTTCAAATAACTAGGCACAAGTGCTCACCACAACCAAATGAGGTGTCATGCACAAATCCAGGTCCATGGCTCAAATGTCAAGGGTCATACTTAGAGGTCAAATGACCCTTCGGGGGCATTTATCATTTACAGTGATATTTTTTTGTTTTTACATATTTCTGTGTTGTTTTAGTCCATTCTTACACATATATGTTGGCCCCTCCCCCCCCCCCCCCCCACCCCACCCCGCCTCTCCCCCCAGCACTTGAAACTCTTTTTTTTTTTTTTAATATGACTGTTTGTTTTTGTGAATTCTTACACATGTTGCCTCCTCCCCACCCCGCCTGCTATCCGCCCCACGCCCCCCCTCCCCCAACAAACCCTCACTCGAAACTGAATATTTTTGTTTTTATTTTTTTACATATTTCTGTGTTGTTTTGGTCAATTCGTACACATAGCTTCTTACACATATATATTCCCCACCCCTCCCTCTCGCCTCTCCCCGCGCCATCCCCCACACACATATTACATATTTCTGTGTTGTTTTGGTCAAATCTTAAATAGCTTCTTACACATATTGCCCCCTTTGCCCCTCCCCCTCCACCCTCTGTCTTTTCCCCGCACCCAACGACCACCCTACCCACGCGAAACTCGATTTTTTTTATGATTTTTTTTTACATATTTCTGTGTTGTTTTGGTCAATTCTTACACATAGCTTCTTACACATATATGTTGCCCCCCCCCCCCCCCCCCCGACACGCCACACACCCCACCCAACCCACTCGAAACTCGATTTTTATTATTAATATTTTGTTTACATATTTCGTGTTGTTTTTGTCAATTCTTACACATAGCTATGTTGCCCCTTCCTCCACGCCCCGTAACTCCCCACCCCAACACCCCCACACTTGAAACTGGAATATTTTTTATTTTTTTTACATATTTCTGTGTTGTTTTGGTCAATTCTTATATAGCTTCTTACACAAATTGTTGCCTTGCCCCCTTCACCCCCTTCCCCACGCACCACTGGAAACTCGATATTTTTTTTTACATATTATTACACATATATGTTGCCCCCTCCCCCACACACACCTCACTCACCACCCACCCCACTCGAAACTCCATTTCTTTTACATATTTCTTTGTTGTTTTTGTCAAATTTTACACATAGCTATGTTGCCTCCCCTCCTCCACGCTCCCCCTCCACTCGAAACTGGGATATTTTTGCTTTTTTCACATATTTCTGTGTTGTTTTGGTCAGTTCTTTAAATAAGCAATGTTGTCACACGCACCACACACACACACACACACACACAGACAACACACACACACTCGAAACTGGAATAGTTTTATTATTTTACATATTTCTGTGCCTGTTTTGGTCAGTTCTTACATATAACTTCTTACACATGTATGTTGCCTCCTCCCCACTCCCTGATTCTCACCCCCGCCCCCCCCCCCCTCCACCCCACCCCCTCCAACCCCCCCCCCTCCTCCCCACACACACTCTAAACTTTTTATTGATATTTTTTCTTCATATTTCTATGTTGTTTTGTTCAATTCTTACATAACCCCCCATCCCCCACCTCTCCCCCACCTCCCAACCCACTAAAAACTCTATTTTTAATTATTTATTTTTTTACATATTTCTGTGTTGTTTTGGTCAATTGTTACATACCTTCTTACATATATATGTTGCTCTCATAATGACCTGAGGCCACAATAAAAATTGCCAGATATCAGCTCCCTCCCCGAGTTGTCCGTTCGACAACAAATTTCTTTAAAATGACAGCAATTTGGATTAAAACAGATAAAAATAATAAAATTTCACATACTTTTATATCGGCCCCGAGTTACTATACAAGCTCTATCCCCCAACCCAACCCACATGGTTTTTAGCCTTGTTTTCTGATGGTATATACTAGCTATATAATTTATTATTCTCTGAAAAATCGAATAATCGAGCTGCGCTTTTCTCCGAAAGCTGTTGTTAATAAATGCACTTGAATATGCTATTTTGAAAGTAATAACTTCCAACACTGCTGTGGACGCCCGAAGTGGAATATATCAACATCCAATAGCGAAAGAAGATACTGAGTGTTATGTTATGATTTCGATTTTTGTCACGTGAGACTTGTAAGCGGGACGAGTGGGAGGTGTCAACTAGTTTCAATTCACTGAGTAACTTCCATTTTATTAGGACAGCGTCATCGTTGTTTACGTCTGATGCGTCAAACATCCATTGACACAAGCTGTGTATTTCCATGCCCAATCGGGAGTGAACATGTGTTCCAAAGGAAACGTATACAAGTGACGACATCATCACACTCGTATCACATACCCTTCCGATATCCAGCTGGAATTAAAGGTAAGAGGTACAGTTTGACATTATACTGTGTTATTGGGTGATAATATATTTGTATTAGTACTTATCCAAGTAGAGTTTGCAATCGAATTAGATGGAATGCGAACTGTTTCTCTGTTAACACATATTAAATTATTTCCCTAGAAGAACTTCGCGAACAATTTTAAATACTTATGCTAGAAGATCACTGTGAACAAAGAAATACTTATGCTAGAAGAACATCGCGAACTATGAAATACTTATGTAGTAGAACATTGCGAACAAAGAAATACTTAAGTTAGAAGAAACATCGCGAACAGTTTGAAATACTTACGTTAGAAGAACATCGCGAACAATTTAAAATATTTAATGCTAGAAGAACATCGCGAACAATGAAATACTTATTGCTAGAAGAATACTGCGAACAATTTGAAATAATTATGCATATGCATTATTTTTAACTGCATGCTAACGTCCGTTTAATTATTGTTTATGAACATGTTTGGACTGGAAAACTCGACAACCATACTTATTCCAGATCGCCTTCATTCTCCTTAAGGCATGATAAATACGATCTTACGAATATGAATATTTATCCTTTGCCAATATACCTTGCTAAAATTCTTAATTTGTTAATCTGTAAGTTTAATACCCTAATCGGACGAAAAGAAAGAATCACCATGTTTATTTACCGCCTTGCAGTAATATGCTGAAGTGAATAGCGATATATTTGGTGGTATATATCCTAATGTCTTGTGGGTTTTTTTGGGGGTGGGTTTTCAACTCAGATGTTTCAGTTCTAGCATTGATACCCTTAACTGTTGCTGGAGAATAAGCGTTAACTATTAAAAAATGAACATTTGTTTTCAAACTATTTATCGGTTCAACAAAGTTTTCAAATTTATTTGGGACCGTATGCATAACTATGATTTGTTACTTCTTAAATAATTGCAAAGCTATATTATAAGAAAGGTTTACCAATTACGGATTAAAGCCTCAGTCATACTGAGTTGCGATCGCTTGCGATTTCCCCAAGTCGCAGACCGGGATAATCGCGAGAAGGTCGGGGTAAATCGAAGACGGTGCAGTCACACTACGAGCACTGAAAAGACTGATCGCATAACAAATGGCTTTAGCAATCGTGGGTGGGGTCCCAACGATTTTAGACATATCGTACGATTGCTTTCGAATTGTCGTACGACTGCCTGCAATCACTTGCAGAATTCTGCAGCCGGCAGCACGACTACTTGTAACTGGTAGTGCGAGTGATCGGAAATAGCTTCGAGTATTCCCAGCCTGTTGCAATCGGTTGTGTGATCGGTCGTTTTATTTGTGAACATTTAATTTTGGAGTCTCAGGAATTACAGAAAATATTATTTGCTATTCAAATACACAATAAAACAACTTGTCATTTGTGTCTTAGCCCTAGTATCATAATACGCAACCAAAGAACGGAACAGAAATATCTCCTGCGTTCAACTGTTTAGTTGTCTCAATTGCACGTTTTTATGTCGAATGCCGTTGTAATGAGAAGTGAATACATATTGGAGATAAATATGTTTAAAGTGACAAAATATGATAGCTAAAATCCGCATAAATATGGGAATACGTACGGGAGAGAAATAAAGTGATTAGGAAGATAAATGATAATTTAATTCTACAAAAAAATACTTTGAATGCATACAATTGTTTACAGGTACATAGTTTCCGAACCAATGTTCGTTGGAAGTACCAGTATAAAACAAAAACCACCAAGTTTCTTTCCCATAAAGAGTCGGTTGATCGTAGCGGGGGTCGAACCCACAAAGCCATTCTCCATGAGACTGGGTTCCGACTTATACACATACCAATAATTCATAAAGATTTATAAATTTCAACGCACGAGTTTAAGTGCACAAATGACACATAAGTCCGAATTTAGTCCGGGTCCGACCCTAGGTTCTTAGACCAGACACCTTGCCCTAGTTCGGGTCCCGACTAACCATGACCGTGTGGTTAAGGTTCGATCCTCAGGCCACTTTCAATAAAAAGGTTTGTTTTTCAGCTTTTTTAAGAACGTCTGCAACCCGTGCTAACATATAACCTTGACCTATATATACAACAACCCCCTTAGCAACACCCACTCGGTTGCCATGGACTGATAATCAAATAGTCCTATACTTAAAGCAAGTGCGGTCACTTTTCAATCGTCTAAGAGTTTATGCAACCCGTGCTGACATAATTTATAACCTTGACATATAAGTTCGATCCCAGTCTGGTTCTCACCCCTGCGGTCTACGCTTCGTGTACATATAAAACAACACTTTTAGCAACACCTCATCGGTTGCTAGAGGCAGATAATCAAGGCTGGCACTTTAAATTTAGGATACTTCGTTATTTTTCAATCACTCTAACAGCTTCTGCAAGCCGTGCTGACATATAACATTGACCTATAAGTCGGAACCCAGTCTGCATCACACCCCAGGGGTCTAAGCTACGAGTACATATACAACAACCCCATTAGCAGCACCCCCTCGGTTGCTAGGGGCACATAATCAAATAGTCCTATACTTTAAAATAGGATAATTAGTGCGGTCACTTTTCAATCGTTCTAAGAGCTTATGTAACCCGAGCTGACATAAAACCTTGACCTGTAAGTCCGATCCCAGTCCGGATCTCATCCCTGGGGTCAAAGCTACGAGTACATATAAAACAACCCCCCTTAGCAACACCCCACCCCCTCGGTTGCTGGGGGCCCGGCAGATAATCAAAGTTAGGATACTACGTTATTTTCAATTATTTTAACACCTACTGCAACCCGTGCAAACCATTCTAATGGTCGTTATGGACACTCTAATGTATATATAATATACATGTATATGGAGGGAACTCCCTGGCGGTCCTGTTCAGTTGAAGTTTGAACCTCTAGGTTGTGTGATAACGTGGGGTACGATACCACGGAGAAAATGCGGGAGAGGCTGTTTAGTTCGGCGATTTATATAATCCCGAAGTTTGGGAAATTGTTCATGCGAGGTAGAAGCAGATATATGAGTGCTGCTAAAACCGGGGCCTCAAAGCCAAGGTGTCGGAAAAACAGACACAATAAACCCGAGTCTGTAATCTTGCGGGTGTTTTTTTGTTCTCTGCTTTCAGCTGATCTTCAGATACACACATATCACTCCACCTCCTGGGTGACCTGCCTGCGGCTCTTCGGTTCCTAATAATATTTATAAAATATATAAAATTAAGTCGAAAACATTTTTTACCTTTATGTATACAGAGAATAAACGTTTCATACATGTATTATGTTTATTGCAACTTGACATTCAACGAAAGACTGTTTTAATATTTCATGAAATGCTATTTGCTAAGGTTATAGTTGATTTGTATTTTTAATTAATTTAGTACACCGACTATTTTAATAAATAAATAATAATTACAATATAAATATATATTTAAATTCTGCAACAGGCCTGCCGATCGCAAAGAGGTCGTGATAGTTCACTACTTCTCGTATCACATGTCGTGAACGTGCACGAGCTATTGCACGAACAATCGCACAGAGGTGCAACAGGTCGTGCAATCGGTAGCAGCTGGTCGTGCGAGGGGGCAGAGACCAAAATGTCTTGCGATCATCTGCGATCGTACACGACAGCATGCAACAGGTCGTGCAACAAGTAGCACGACTGCTTGCGATCTCTTGCGATCACTTCGGTCGCAACAAGGTTTTTGTGCATGTTCAAAAACCTTGCTGGGACCGATTTTGGTTGTACGAGTATCTGCGATCGCCTGCGACTGCATACGTCTTACTGCACGATTTTCTGCGATCTCTTGCGATTTTCTTCATTTTCTTGATCGCAAGAAGTCGTAAGTCCAATGTGACTGGCACTTAAGTTATTACATTCAGACTGTAAAACATTTTGGGTTAGTGCGTTTAGGTTTTGAGCTGGCTGTAGAACCCCCTCCACCCTCACCCCTACCCCCCCCCCCCCCCCCCCCCCACCACCACCACCAATGGGGAATTTTGTAGGGTATGATTTTCTGAAAGAACATACATTAAGCTTCAAAATGAGACATGTGTGCCATCTGAGCGTTGGGGCTTTAGTGAGTTTTGGGGAAAAACGTTGCGTATTTAGACGAAAATCGCCGAAATCTGGAATTATTTTTTAGAAAAAGAATGGAATATATTAGAACCAATTTGAATTGATGGAATCTTTCTCGGAACGCATCTCTACATGTCCCTCAATATAATTTATGGATCCGATACTTAAATAATGAGATTTTGGGTAAAAATGTTAAAAAAATGAATAAAATCGCTGATTTCTATTGCCTATTAGTGCTGCCTTGTTGGTTAGAGAATAGTTCATGGCGGGGATTTCTTTATTTACACTGTCCCGTTTTATTGGGATGTCAGTAGGGTAAGTGTGATGTTTGGTGCACCCTAAAACCTGGTTTAACCACCAGCGGACCTTTTTGCCACTGACCGTTCCAAGGCGGTAGCCCTATTGTCAATCCATTTGTGTTTGTGATGTTGTGATGGCCTTTTATTTATCTTTAAAGTTGTTTTTTGTTTCTGTGTTGTGATTGTGGTTGACTGTCGTCCTTGAATGCTACAATTCCTGTTCAATTTTTATATCTATATTTGTTGCTATTTAAACGGATTAGACATGCTAGAGGCTATATGATTAGACATGTTAGAGGTTATATGATTATATGTGTTAGAGGCTATATGATTAGACATGTTAGAGGCTATATGATTAGACGTGTTAGAGGTTATATGATTAGACGTGTTAGAGGCTATATGATTAGACATGTTAGAGGCTATATGATTAGACGTGTTAGAGGCTATATGATTATACGTGTTAGAGGCTATATGATTAGACATGTTAGAGGCTATATGATTAGACGTGTAAGAGGTTATATGATAAGACGTGTTAGAGGTTATACGATTAGACATGTTAGAGGCTATATGATTAGACATGTTAGAGGCTATATGATTAGACATGTTAGAGGCTATATGATTAGGCGTGATAGAGGTTATATGATTAAACATGTTAGAGGCTATATGATTAGACATATAAGAGGCTGTATCTTTATATATATCTTTCTAATTGTTTTTTGTGTCTGTGTTGTGTTTGTGGTTGACTACATGTTAAGGCTATATGATTAGACGTGTTAGAGGTTATATGATTAGACGTGTTAGAGGCTATATGATTAGACATGTTAGAGGCTATATGATTAGACGTGTTAGAGGCTATATGATTATACGTGTTAGAGGTTATATGATTAGACATATTAGAGGCTATATGATTAGACGTGTAAGAGGTTATATGATAAGACGTGTTAGAGGTTATACGATTAGACATGTTAGAGGCTATATGATTAGACATGTTAGAGGCTATATGATTAGACATGTTAGAGGCTATATGATTAGGCGTGATAGAGGTTATATGATTAAACATGTTAGAGGCTATATGATTAGACATATTAGAGGCTGTATCTTTATATATATCTTTAAAGTTGTTTTTTGTGTCTGTGTTGTGTTTGTGGTTGACTGTCGTCCTTGAATGCTACTTTTCCTGTTCGATTTTTATATCTATATTTGTTGCTATTTTGAACAGATTAGACATGTCAGAGGTTATATGATTGGACATGTTAGAGGCTATATGATTAGACATGTTAGAGGTTATATAATTAGACGTGTTAGAGGTTATATGATTAGACGTGTTAGAGGTTATATGATTAGACGTGTTAGAGGCTATATGATTAGGCATGTTAGAGGTTATATGATTAGGCGTGTTAGAGGTTATATGATTAGACATGTTAGAGGCTATATGATTAGACGTGTTAGAGGTTATATGATTAGACATTTTAGAGGCTATGTGATTAGACGTGTTAGAGGTTATGTGATTAGACGTGATAGAGGATATATGATTAGACGTGTTAGAGGCTATATGATTAGGCATGTTAGAGGTTATATGATTAGGCGTGTAAGAGGTTATATGATTAGACATGTTAGAGGCTATATGATTAGACGTGTTAGAGGTTATATGATTAGACATGTAAGAGACTATGTGATTAGACGTGTTAGAGGTTATGTGATTAGACGTGATAGAGGATATATGATTAGACGTGTTAGAGGCTATATGATTAGACATGTTAGAGGCTATATGATTAGACGTGTAAGAGGCTATATGATTAGACGTGTTAGAGGTTATATGATTAGACATGTAAGAGGCTATGTGATTAGACGTGTTAGAGGTTATGTGATTAGACGTGATAGAGGATATATGATTAGACGTGTTAGAGGCTATATGATTAGACATGTTAGAGGCTATATGATTAGACAAGTTAGAGGCTATATCATTAGACATGTTAGAGGCTATATGATTAGACAAGTTAGAGGCTATATGATTAGACAAGTTAGAGGCTATATGATTGGACATGTAAGAGGCTAAATGATTAGACATGTTAGAGGCTATATGAAAGAGGGATTGTTTTCAGTCCACATACAAATGAAAACCCACATACTATGCTTCAGTTTCAAATTGCTCGCAATGAGTTCACATCACTTTATGATTTTATTTGTTAATATATTCTCGAGAATAAGTTTACAAATGCTTTTGTTTATTACTAACATATTCCAAATAACTTGCATTAATACCCATTATTAACCAGTCTGCAATTCAAAATAAAACTGGACCATACATAAATCAAATAACAGTTCATTTTTTCCATTTCATCATTACCTTTATACAATGGCTTATAACACAAATGTAGATTTGCTAGAAAGGGCATAATATATGATAATTAAATGAATGAATGGTTGAACGAATGAACGAACGAACGAACGAACGAATGAATGATGAACGATCGAAGAAAGAACAAACTAACAAACGATCGAACGAAAGTACGAGTGAGCGAATGAACGAACGAACGAATGACTGAACGAACGAAGAAAGAACAAACTAATGAATGAACGAATGAATGCTGTTTTTCAACCCATTAACAGCTTATGTTGTAATGAGAAATGGTGATGAGCATAAATGAGCATGACATGTATAATGGCAGTGTTTTTTTTCTCTATATTTTGGGACATAACCCATCCATTCAGATTTGGAAATTGTAAGTTTTAAATATCTAATCTAACCTGGTTTATTAAAATACACTCAGTGTTGAATGGTTATTAGGGTGGTCTTTAAAATGCTATATCTGACGTCATGAACGTCAACCGTTAAGACGTCATTTGAAACGCCAGAAAACACGTTAACCGTCGATAAATACTGATAAAGGTGATCATTTGGGAGCAATAATCACAATAAAGAGATTAAACAGCAGATTCGGTTTTATTGAGTCTGTTCATGAGAAGTAATGTAGGAAGCAACATCTCTCACGCCCCCTAACACCGGCCTAAGCGGTATTCTACTTCAAAGCCACCTATACTGGGATCGTTGGTCCCAAAGGGCCAGTGTAAAGTTAACTGTTTTACTTCGCTGCGGAATTACATCTGAGACAGCAAATAAATGCTTGAAGTAGAAGATGAATGGACCAATGCGCATTCGTTTAAAAAATGACAATTATTGCGCATTAATTAGCTCCTTCCATCAATTAGGTACCGCCTCTGACTTTGAATGGAGTCCAATTATCGGACCGTGAGGGGAGTCAACGAATGATTTCGGAAGTAAACACAGTGTAATGCTTTTACGAAATATCACATCAATTATATGAGCATTAAATTGAAAGCTATTAATTCACACTGATTTGTAAACATACAGTGTTAAAATATACTTGAATTAACATAAAATATTTCCAGCGGGTTTATATTGTCCCAGATCAAAACTTAGTGGGCGGAACTTGAAGTTCATCCATATCAAGGGCCGCAGGGCCGCGGTTTCGATGTTTTCAAGTCCCAAACCAGGTTTCGATCTCGCATAATATAAACCCGCTGGAAATATTTCATTTCTTATCTAACATGGAGTTTTATGTAGATGATACACATTTTCTTGAGGTATTACACAAAACACAAATGAATTCTCACAACTTACATTTTGTGCCTATCTCTCAACATCAAACGAGAAGAATATACAGCTTCATCCTCTTCAAATGTGTTGTTGGAACGTAGCGTCGCGTAAAATGCAGTGCATTGTTGTTTTTGCATCTGACGTTTAAACTGACGTTTCAACAGACTCAATAAAACCGAGTCTTCTGCTTTATTCTGTGTTTTGTGTTTGTTGCTCCCAAAGAATAACCTTTATCAGTATTTATTAACATTCACACTAGCTTTCGTTTAGTGTAGTGTGACGGCTGTGAAAAGTATCCCCATGCTACGAATCAGTACTGTTACTTTTACTGGAATAATTTAAGGTAAGTCTTTCATTAATCAAACTATGTATAGTGTGCCCTGTCTTAAATTCATGTAAATTAATTATTTCTCTGGTTAAATATAAAAATATTCTATAAACGTGAATATATTTTCTAAAGTTTACTCGTTGTTCATTGATAATTTATATCATAATTCACGTCCAGGGGCGTAGCCAGGATGTTGAAGGATGTACGCACAATAATATTTTTAGTCGAGCGTCGTAGACGCGGGTGTGCTAGTGCGGTCCGGGGGCATTCTTCCTCTGATTTATTTTTTATATCACCCGGCAAAATCAAGCCATCTAGCGTATCCAAGATAGTGTATGTACAGGTGAAGAGAAGTAGTATTAGTATACACTATAATATATAGTTCAAGTCGTGTGGATTTTCCAGCTGCAAAGTTTGTAACTACTTTGTCAATTTCATTGACATGTGCTTATGTATGTGCAACAATGCTAGCAATGACAGTCTATCTTCACCCATGGTATTACGCAGGGGAGTATTGATTTTCTTCATCGCAATGTAACTTGTCCTTATGACCTATGATTTTTGCATCATTTAAGAAATAGATATATTGCGCACGTGCGTACTTTGCGTACAGGTAGCTACGCCCCTGAATTATTCGGCATTCTGCATTTTGCTTTTTATTTTTCAATTACTAATTAAAGTCAATGTAAAGCTGTTCTAAGTCCGTACATGTATGTAACATGTGCCTATCTGTACATTAATAATAATTATTTGAATTGTTTATATGGTTGTAAAAGTTGTGAATTCTGGATTTAAAGCCTCGGATATCTGACATTTCTACACCTCGGTGACATCAATAATTGGCACATTTAAGTATATACGTGTATTTCATGTTGAATATATTTCCTCGTTGTTTGCTATAACATATTGTATTTATCTTGAAGTTTATTGTAAATTAGTAAACTATGAATGTAAACCCTTAACCCGTTACATATATATATAGGCGCCCAGCCGTAGTTCGTCCGAAGGTTGTCTGTCCATGGTTGTTCGCAAATATTGCTCCCTATAATGGACTGTTCTTTCTTAGAATTAATGCCATTCCATTTATGTGACAAATGGGTGTTTTTGGGGAAATAACTGATCAGCAGCTGGACATTGTAAACCCTGATATGCCTACTCGCAGACTGATCTGGGTTTACAATCGATGCAAAGGCTATTATAGTCGTGCTTAGCGGGTTAAGGGTTCTAGAGAAAGAAAAGCGGGGTCACATAACTGGTATTTAGTTGTCGTTCTAGAAAAGTTCATAGTTTCTTTTTCTTGAGTCGTTTGATGCATTATCTAACTCCAAAACATAGGATGATTATAAAAAACATTGGAACCTTGTCTCTGAAATAGAAATGAATTATGCCATACAATTGCCGAAAACAACTGTTATGATTTACAATAAACAAGGATTTGTACAAATCCTTGCAATAAAGGAGAAAGCTGGAGACGATTCAGTTATTGATCATTTAAGTTATATATTCAGAGTGCATATGCATCATACTAGACCCCAGAAATTAAATAAAATTTCAAAATTCAAAAATTCAAAAATTCAAAAATTCAAAAATTCAAAAATTTCAAAATTTCAAAATTTCAAAATTCAAAATTACAAAAATTAAATATTTTTTTTGAAAAATCCAAAATTTCAAAATTAAAAAATTAAAAAATTAAAAAATTAAAATTTCAAAATTTCAAAATTTCAAAATTCAAAAGTTCAAAATTTCAAAATTCAAAATTTCAAAATTCAAAATTCCAAAATACCAAATTCCAAAATTTCAAAATTCAAAATTCAAAATTTCAAAATTTCAAAAATTCAAAACTCGTTGTCATTTCATACAAAATTGTATTCAACTTTTATTTAAGCTCGCCAGAGGCTCGCTTAATAACAAATTCCTGAACTTGTTTAATCAAATTGTGTATGACATGACAACTCATGTCAGATCCTCTATATATGTACAACTGCTATCAATATGAACCCCGTATGCATTGCTATTTATGAACGGGGTTTAATCGTTTATCAATCTTTCAGTCATATCACGACGGTGGCTACTTGTAATGCATGAATGGTGTTTTACGACACGTCGACACATAAATAGGTCATATTGTGCACAAAAGATGAAGAAATGAAGTAGTAATTAAAAATTAATGTAAATATATAAAGATAAAACTATTCACAAATAAGGGATGATATGGTAGTAATATAAACTATATATGTAAATAAACATATGACCGTCAACGGGTATATAAACAAGTACATATATATAAGAACATATCACAATGATTTATATAGTCGTCTGATTTCTTCCATAAAATCTAAAACAAGACTAAAATCTATAATATCAAATAACTCTTTCATATTATTAATTTTGTAGTACCTTTGGCACATAGGATCAAAGTCTACTCATTCCAACAAGATGTGTTTGACCGTTAACAGTGCAAAGCAGGGTATACATTCTGGTAATTGCTCACCTTGTAATAAATATGAATGAGTATAACGTGTATGCCCTATCCTGCACCGGGTTAGCACAACTTTTTCTCGAGGGTCGACTAGAAGAACGCCATTCTTTGAGTAACGGTTTAGATTCTACTTGTAGTAACTAGCTCAATTATATACTTGCTCGTATTCGTGTTTATTTAATAGCAATTGAATACCATTAAATTCAAGATGAGATATCACTAAAATTAAATAATCATTAAATGTGCAACATGATGTGTCATTACATGATGTGTCATTACATGATGTGTCATTGTGTCATTGGTGTAACGCACTCTATAGAAAATATATCGTTAACATTTAATTGCAATTAAAATGCCATAAAATTCAAAATACAACATTTACGCATTCATTAAATGTGCAACATGATGTATTGTTACATTTCATTGCAATTAAATTCAATAAGAGATATCACTACATTTAAGTATTCATTATATGTGCAATGTGATGTGTCATTAGATTTAGTTTGAATTAATACATATCATTAACTTGTAAGTTTGATATCTTAGGAGTAATGCTTTGTATATGAAATATCGTTACATTTAATTGCAATGAAATTCCACCAAATTCAGTCTGAAATACCACCGCTAGATTTAAGCTATCATTAAATGATTGCGATTAAATTCACTTAAGTTGCAAACTTTCTATTCTACCTTTAAGTGCCATATGCGCTGTGTCCCTGAGCAAGACACTTTATCTGCATTGCTTAGTACTGGTTCTACAAAGGAAGACGTCGGGAGTGATTCAAATAAGTGCATAGAGCTTTCGTTACAATCGATGTAAAATAAATAAGTTTAAACTAAGTGTACTAGCAATTAAATTTCAACTAAATCACACACATGGAATTTAATGACATTTCAGTAAATTTAAGTTTTGATTAAATCCCTTATTTCATGCAGCGCAATGCTCAACTTTATAGTGCTGCCACACTGGAATACCAGGCCGTAGACAAATACCCCCACCCAGTCACGTTATACTGACACCGGGCCGAACAGTCCTAAAGCTACCATTTATATGCTGAACGGCAAGCAAGGGAGGGAGCCTTATTATAAGGCCATTGTTTTAAACCGGCCAGGGATTGAACCTTGACTTCCCGCATGCGAATCGGACACTACTACTAGGCCCATACGCCGAGTCTTCGAATTTTCCAGACTAAATATGTTCATAAATAATAATTTATTAATTAAGCAGAAAGTAATGTGCGACTAATTTAATACATGTGTACATTTCTTATGAATCTGCAGCAAATTATGAGATTTCTTTCGTATTTGACACCAATGAATTAATCTTCCATATTGCCTCCAGTCTCTTTAAAGTCAACCGCCGACTCATTTCAATAGCATAGCAAGCACAATGTATATGACTGATTCCCCTAACCAGATGGGAAAAAGTTCGTGGGCTTGCAACTGAAGCTATACAGTTATTTTTTATATATAAAAAAACTATTAGCAAACTATTCAACTTTTGACGATTTCTCTACATCTATGTGTGTTTAATTTACCATTTTGAAATAATTGGAATAAACAAATTTCTTATGCACATTTGCGATTTTGCGTTATTTATGAAGTAAATATAAAGTTACCAATGAAATCGGAAAAGTCTCGTGAGCCTACGTCGCAATATAGGCAAATAATTTTCTTTATATTTACATCGTATCCTCTTCGTTATTTAATTCATCAGTTTTTGCCCACAATATGACCTATGTATGTGTCGACGTGCCGTAAAACACCATTCATTCATTCATTCGTTATTTAATTACATTTCTATAAGCTGAATAATGTGTATCCCTTTCGTAAATAGCTGTTTTGGACAAATCAAGAAGGAGAAGAAGCCACTTGAAGAAGTGACTTGAACTAATTATTGTTCAATATTGAATTGAAAGATGAACTCGTTTTATCGTTTATGAGGTAATGCATACGAATCGGAACTTGTTTATTTTCACAACCAATTTAATTATCCCGGATTTTGAGTCACACTTGCTATGTTAATCAATGTGGATAGGCATGGTGAGTTTATGATCGTAAACTATCGGTACGTGCGGAATATTGTTTGTGGCGTGATGTAAATTTACAGGATAGGCCTATACGTGTTACCAAGCCATTATTTGTTTTTACACTTCGCTGCATATGTAACCAGGTAAAGGTAAATGGTGAATACTCAATTGCAAACCAGCTCAGTTCGTAAAGCGCTGGTACGGTAAGCCGATGATATCCTGGGTTCGAGATTCGGTTGCGGCACGATTTTTTTAACACCTATTTGGGGGCTTGTCAGGGACTCGAAGGAGGTGACCTCTACACTAATATTAAGGATTATTCACTCCTTATATGTAATGTTACAATAATAAACAATCTCAAATACACCTGAATAGTTTACATGAAACTTGTACATTATATTTACAATTATATCTAATTTTTACCATTTAATGAAAAACAGGAACTTGATAACTGTATGTATGAATTGAATTAAATATTGTTTCACGGCTCATCAACACATTATTTAGAGCCACCACAGAGAGAGGCGAAGAATACATAGGAGTCCGGGAACCAGCTGGTCTTTTCTTACATAGACAAATACAAGCAAGCAAAGCAAAACAAAGTACAATATCAAACAAAAAATGCATAAGTAAAGATACATGTATATAACATGTATATAACACGACTCCAATATACTGCATGCACAATTAATAAGCCAAGTCATAAAATCACCCTGTTGTGATTTTGTTTCCGACAGGGAATTGAAACCCTTCACACGAAATAAACGACAAGAAGAATATAATGATTTCAAACACAGTCTAAACCATGATCACAAACTGATAATTTCTAATTTACATACTTATCAAGTTTGTATTTACTATTCAAATACAGTACTGACTAGATAAAATTGTTTAACTAGAAGTAAATGGAAAATGGAACAGTCGAAACTTAAAAATAATTAAATTGACACAAGCTGGCCATGAGTTGTTGGAACTGACCTAGGAAAGAATCAATGATAGTGATGCATTTAAATATGTTTAATGCAACTTTTAAAATTATGTCAACATACTCCCTTTCGATAACATAGTATTTTGGTTACCGTGGATACTATACATCCATCTTGAGCTGGCAGTAGGGCTGCACCCACACTTATATCAGAGTCATCCGTTCTAAGGAATACTAACCCTATTGTGGTACTTCTCTAAACTCAAGTAACATAGCATTAAGACGCTTGTCTCAACCTTATGCTTGAACATGCCATTAAATCTTTCAACTAAACCATTACACATAACGTAAAGCAAACCACAATCAGTCAGTACTTCCTCTGGTACACCTAGTCTACTGAAAATCATCAACTAATGCTTCAGCTACTCTTTAAGTTTCAACTGAGGGCAATACTACTGCCTCTGGATACCTAGATGCATAGTCTACCATAGTTAAAATACACCTGTTTTCCTAACCGACACTGGTAGTATTAGTCCGACAATATTTACGGCTCCCTGTTTAAAATGTTTTATCTATGGGGCTTATAACCTAAATGTACTTTGGTCGCTCGACCTTTTGGTACTGTACTTTGGCATACATCACAGGACCGACAATGCTTAGTAACATCTCCACTAACACATGGCCGATCAGATAAAACTCTGCTAATACTCTATGTGACGTTTACATTACGCCTAAATGACCTCCCACTGACAGAACAGCAAAATAATACAAACAATATATATCGTTTTTAATAAATTTGCTGTTATTTTCTTTCCTAGAAATCAGTAATTGTATAATATTTTAAAATATAAATATATGGAAAACTGTAACTATGATGTCACAGTTTTCAAAATGGCGGCTTCCATATCCATTTCAGAAGAAAAATCATATCTTCTTTGTTTATTACCCGATTTTGATAATTCTTTCAACATTTTCTTAGCATTTTAGACATCTCAATAAAAACATTGCCTTTAAGATATTAGACTGGTCCACATAGTATCCGAGTAACGCATCCGTCTTTTGCTAACAAGACTGGTACACACAGAATCCCCGCATCAAATCATTGGTATCGTAGGATGCTAGACTAGCATACGTATCGTCTACGTAACACATCATTATTGCCTTAAAAAATGAACTTGTACAACACTATGCTACCAGAAAGAATGCAAAACAAACGACAAAACGCACCATAAGTCAAGTATAGTAAAATAAATATTTTCATATTATTCAGATGGCGTTAAGACTAAGTCTTACTCTATTGGTTCATTTGATTGTATGTGTAACATACACACACCAGCAAGTGCTAGATTGTGACCTGGTGAAATGTGCCGCACCTGAATGTGACAACCCGAAACCGCCGAAACAGGGTACATGTTGTGCATTTTGCCCGAAAAAAAGTAAGTAGTTATTACGTGGTTACAAAGGCGTTAGCCAGTCAAAATATTATTTAATTTAAGGTTCCGTTAAAGCTGAAATTTTATTTCGATGTGAGACAAGCTGCCATAATTTACCTCCGCATGGAGCTTTGTAGTTCTGACATCATATGTGATTATTGTAAATATATATTACAAAGGTATCAATGTTAAAAGGCAAACGATGAAAGGCATGGATAGAATAACAGGCACCTGGTAGACAAAGGAGCTGGCACCTGGTAGACACAGGAGCTACGTTATTATTTTATACAGTGAAAGTAATACACTTATTAAATTTGTTCTAGGTGCATGTTCATACTGTAATTATCTAAGTTTCATATATGCCAAATTCGAACATGGGTAGGTTGAGAGAGTCAGTGTCCTTCAGCATTAGCAGTTAGTATACATTTATCCTTTGATTAGCTTATCTGGTCAAAGGAAAATAACGATGCATCACATACTAGTAATTAAAATGTCGTAAATACTAGTCATCGGGAATGCCATGGGCAATTCAGTTTACCGATATGATTAAGTAGTATACATACAAGGAGTGTGACGGTTCTAATATGGTTTAGACGTTAACTTATGAAGTATGTCGGTTTTATCATGGTTTAGACGTCTATTGCATAATGTGTGGCGGTTCTGTCATGGTTTAGACCGTTAACTTATGAAGTATGACGGTTCTATCATGGTTCATGCGTTTAACGCATAGAGTGTGATGTTCTATCATGATTTAGACGTTTCATGTATGGCGTGTGACGGTTCTATCATGGTTCATGCGTTTAATGCATAGATTGTGATGTTCTATCATGATTTAGATGTTTCATGTATGGCGTGTGACGGTTCTATCATAGTTCAGGCGTTTAATGCATAGAGTGTGATGGTTCTATCATGATTTAGACGTTTCATGTATGGCGTGTGACGGTTCTTTCATAGTTCAGGCGTTTAATGCATAGAGTGTGATGGTTCTATCATGATTTAGACGTTTCATGTATGGCGTGTGACGGTTCTATCATAGTTCAGGCGTTTTATGCATAGAGTGTGATGGTTCTATCAAGATTTAGACGTTTCATGTATGGCGTGTGACGGCTCTATCATAGTTCAGGCGGTTAATGCAAAGAGTGTGATGGTTCTATCATGATTTAGACGTTTCATGTATGGCGTGTGACGATTCTATCATAGTTCAGGCGTTTAATGCATAGAGTATGATGGTTCTATCATGATTTAGATGTTTCATGTATGGCGTGTTACGGTTCTATCATGGTTAAGACGTTTATGGATGGAATGTGACGTTCTATCATGGTTAAGATGCTTACTGCATGGAATGTTACGCTTTTATCATGGTTAAGACGTCTATTGCCGGGAGTTGCACGGTTCTTTTATAGTTTAGACGTCAATTGCCTGAAGTTTGATGGAGTCTACAATGTTTTAGACGTCCAGTGTACAGATTGTGACGCTTTTATCATGGCTAAGCCATCTAACTCGGGAGTGTGACGGTTCTATCATGGCTGAGACGTCTATTGCTTAGAGTGTTATGGTTATATCATGGTTAAATACGTCTAATGTATGGAGTGTGAATGTTTTATCATGGTTTAGGCGTCTATTGCCTGGAGTGTGACGGTTCTATCATGGGTTGGACGTCTATTGCCTATATAGTGATGGTTTTGTATATATCGTGTTCGGCGATTTCCAATTTTTTAATTTCAAACTATATTTAGACGTATATTGCATTGAGTGTGACGGGTCTATCATGGTTTAGACGTATATTGCCTGGAGTGTGACGGTTTTATCATGGTTTAGACGTATATTGCCTGGAGTGTGACGGTTCTATCATGGTCTAGGTGTATATTGCCTGGAGTGTGACGGTTTTATCATGGTTTAGACGTATATTGCCTGGAGTGTGACGGTTCTATCATGGTCTAGGTGTATATTGCCTGGCGTGTGACGTTTCTATCATGGATTATACGTCTAGTGCATGACGTGTGACCGTTCTGTCATGGTTTAAAAGTATACTGCCTGGAGTGTGACGGTTATATCATGGTTAAGACGTCTACTGCATGACGTGTGACGGTTCTATCATGGTTTAGAGTATATTGCCTGGAGTGTGGCGGTCTTATTATGGTCTAGGTGTATATTGCCTGGAGTGTGCCGGTTTTATCATGGTTTATACGTATATTGCTTGGAGTGTGACGTTTGTATCATAGATTTGACGTCTAGTGCATGGCGTGTGACCGTTCTATCATGGTTTAGATGTATACTGCCAGGAGTGTGACGGTTATATCATGGTTAAGATAGCTACTGCATGAAGTGTGACGGTTCATCACCATTGCTAAAAAAGTATACCCCTCTGTCGCCTTTTGTTCTTCTAAAAAAGCGAAACAAAAACTGACGGTGTCGATGAACAAATCAATATTCTAAGAAGAACTGATGCAAAGCATCAGGGCGGCGCAGATAGTTTTCAAACGGGAGAAACAAACATGTGTATTTATTTGCAAATTTGTATTATATAGCAAAAATGTAGGAATATTTCAAAAAGTATAAAAAGTTATATGGCAACAGTAAGCAATAGTAACTTGAGAACAAAGGCACATACTTAAGATATCAAAACATATTTAAGTGTTTGCATTAATTGCTGATGATGATATATATTTCTAGAATGTTATGAAGATTTTTAGAATATTGAGGTAGTTTGAATTAAGTAAAGAAAAACATCAAAAAAGAAGCTGAAATGATCAGTGAAATGTGACAAATGACTGGGGTTTGTGGACATGTATTAGAAAGAAGTGGTTTGTAGTGTTAAGATATCTTACAGTTTGGTTTTTTGAATGTTTGACAATAAATTTTGTCATAGATGTGTGCCACGTAGGGCTGATAATGAGATTTTCCTGAGTGAAAACCAGTATTGCATGGCCTGCGTCAGGAAATATGATGGTCAAGTAAAGTTTCAAAGCTGTATCTGTTGTAGTTACTGAAAAAAGTGCACCTCAACATAAAAAATAACCATATACGCAGACGCCGATCAAGGGATGACAATAAGTCGTACTTTTTTCCAAAAACATACTTGCTAAAAAGTGAAACTTAACGGAAAACTTAACCAATATACTAAGTTCAAAAAGGGGCATAACTTTTGCAGAAAAAAGCAGCACAGAGGTATGAAACCGGATATGCTGGGTCATGTTATGATGTAGAACAACTGTATAAAGTTACAAAGTTGTAGCTGTTATATGGAAATATGACATAGCGCCAATTTCAATACAGCAATTTCAATACAACAACACGATCTTATGGCCAGTCTTTTACCCCCAACATTTTGATCAGTCTTTTACTCCAACATTTTTACAGCAACAACAACAACAAGTTACGTGCTTCTCCATATGCAGCATCAAAATACCAATCCCAATATACGCTTCTGGCGCGCCGCCAATAAATATAAATATATACACACTCCGGTATAAGTATACAATTTCGCACATTTAATGTAATACAACCAGCAATGCTTAAGGTATTTAATATTTACATATATTTCTAAACACTGGTATGTACACATTTACAGGAGAGTGTAAGTACAAAGATGTCACGTACGATTATGGCGTTAAGGTTCCCAGTACAGACGTGTGTATTAAGTGCAAGTGCAAAAAGGGAGGAAACGTAAAATGCACGAAGAAGAAATACTGCCGTAAGTAGATTTGTTTATCTATTGTGTACTGTATTATAACGAAAGAAGATCGGTTCTTTACGCATTTAATTCAACTTAGTAATATATACATTTTAAAAACCTGCGGAGCTAGATATCTATATCCTCAAGTAAGGGCGACCTTTTTAGGATTTATAAAGATTTAGGAGGCATTTGCTATTAGCAAAATGTCGGCTTAAATAAACGTTTTACAATAATATCATTGACACACATGACATATATCTAAATGAGAAAAGCTCTTGCAGAGTAACATCGCCAACATCCGGATATATTCTGCATGCAATTTTAGGCAACACAATTAAGTGAAGTAAATGAAAATCTTGAACGTATAAACCACTAAGCTATCTGCCATTTGCCTAAAGTGTCAAGGTTACACTCGCATTAATTTTGTTATACCATGTTGCGCTCTACTCCCAAGATACAGCTATAACATACGCCAAACGTGAATGTTGACGTGGACGTCGCCGTCGCCCAGGAAAAGTAGCACATACGTGTATGTCTCCAAGTGCGAGACAAAAATAACGTTGTCGATGAACACAACTCAAACTAAGTTTGTAATAAATAAGTCTACACAATTAAATATAGGCATGCAGTTTCCCATACGTTATTAAATACATCCGTATGCAATATTTAAATATGTACACACTTTTGGAGTTTAGTATTTACATTGTAAACATTGGTATGTACACACTTACAGAACAGTGTAAGTACAACGGCGTCAAATACAATTATGGCGATAGCTTTCTCAGTACAGACGGGTGTAATACGTGCACGTGCATGAAGAGAAGAAAGGTAAAATGCACGAAGAAATACTGCCCCAGTAAGTAGATTTTGTTTCTCTGTTGTGTATTGTATTATAATGAAAGAAGATCCGTTCTTTACTCATTTAATTCAACTTAGTAATATATACATTTTAAAAACCTGCGGAGCTAGATATCTATATCCTCAAGTAATGGGCGACCTTTTTAGAATTTATAAAGATTTAGAAGGCATTTACTATTAGCAATATGTCGTCTTAAATAAACATTTTACAATAATATCATTAACACACATAACATATATCTAAATGAGAAAAGCTCTTGCAGAGTAACGTCGCCAACATCCGGATATATTCTGCATGCAATTTTAGGCAACACAATTAAATGAAGTAAATGAAATCTTGAACGTTTAAACCACTAAGCTATCTGTCATTTGCCTAAAGTGTCAAGGTTACACCCGCATTAATTGTGTTATACCATGTTGCGCTGTACTCCCAAGATACAGCTATAACATACGCCAAACGTGAATGTTGACGTGGACGTCACCGTCGCCCAGGAAAAGTAACACATACGTGTATGTCTCTAAATGCGAGACAAAAATAACGTTGTCGATGAACACAACTGACACTTATTTTGTAATAAGTAAGTGTACACAATCAGATATAAGTATGCAGTTTCCCATACGTTTTTAAATACATCCGTATGTAAGATTTAAACTATAAATGTTGGTATGTACACACTGTTGGAGTTTAGTATTTTCATTCCAAACATTGGTATGTACACAGAACCGTGCAAGTACAACGGCGCCACGTACAATTCTGGCGATAGCTTTCCCAGTACAGACGGGTGTAATGAGTGCCACTGCAACGACGGAATGGTAGCCTGTACGGAAATGTACTGCACAAGTAAGTTGAATTATTGTCTGCATACCTGTTTAGATCGGTCATCATGTATTAAATTCAACTAGATAATAAAACACCTAGCCTTTAACCCGCTAAGCACGACTATAATAGCCTTTGCGTCCATTGTAAACCCACATCAGCCTGCGAGTTACTCGAAGGCTGATCAGGGTTTACAATGTCCGGCTGCTGATCAGTCAATTCCCCAAAACAAACACCCCTTTAGCACATAATGGAATGGTCTAATTAAAAGAAAGAACAGTCCATTATATATATGTAGCGGGTTAATGGATGTGGTCAAGTGTGCACAACTGTAGGGGGTAAACGAGAGCATTATATATATTTTTTCATGTATAATATACAGTAGACGTTTACATGTATCGTATTTTATAGAGTTTCATTTAATATGTATAGGAAGGAAATAACTTTTACAAATCAGTAGTAGTATTACTTACTGGTCCTTTGTGGTTTTAAAGTAGAATGCCGCTTAAGCAGCCGCTGCTAGGGAGCGTGAGAGGTATAGCACCTTATATTACCTCTCATGAAGTGACTCAATAAAACCGAGTCTGCTAATCTTCTCTCTTGTTTGTGTTTGTTGCTTCCTATGGATCTCCTTTGCAGTATGTATATTCTTATTAAAACTACGTCATCTGCGTTTCGTTTTAGCGATGGTACTACATTACATGTGTTCACACAACAGTCTTGTTACAATAGTGTTGTTTATGCCGTGTGGAAGCCGTACAATGTCTCCCCGTACATCCAATCAATATTGTTATTTTTACATCCCACAGAGATTGTATGACTTATAAGATCCAGTTTCATCCTTTAACACATGTGTTACTTATATCATGTTGAAGGTTTTGTGTTCACCGACATTTTGGCCCATTTTTAGTTTGGTGCACCCTAGAACTAGTTTAAACCCCCAACGGCCTTTTTTGCCACTGACCGTTCCAAGGCGGTAGCCCTATTGTCAACCCTTTTTGTGTTTGTGAAGTCATATGCCTTTTTTATTCCTTATTAGCATTGCCATTCATGTTTGTCGCTTTGCGTGTTTCTGGTTGTTTAGTGCACCCTAGAACCTGGTTGAAACCCCCAACGGCCTGTTTTACCACTGACCGTTCCAAGGCGGTAGCCCAATTGTCAACCTTTTTCTGTGTTTGTGACGTCATATGCCTTTATTCCTAATTAACATTGCCATTAATGTTTGTAGTTTTGCGTGTTTTGGGGTTTACTGTGTTCTGTGAAAGCTGCATTTCCTCTTCGACTTTCGTACTTATTTTCATGTACACTGAGCATTTACTTTGTGGCTTTTTTTACTTTTGTTTTATATTACATATATTTTATAATGCAGCAAATATTCTCCCCATTTGTTGTAAAATACCTACATATACAATTGTACTTTTATTTCAAACAAAGTAACTAAATTATCAATTTATATATACAATATGCTTTTAGTAGCTTATGTTCTCCTACATGCCAACTGTAAATCTTAATTGTAAAATACCATTGTTAAAATTAGACTTTTGAATATTAATCAAGTCTGTTTGTACTCTTAACTACAAACTTATTGAGGCTTCACTTTCAAGTAGGAAATGCCAAGCCAACTTAATTGTTTGCTCTTGTACGTGTGAAAGCAATTTTTTCCATAACATATGCTTTGTTTGTCACCTTCAAATCTCAGTTGTTATATGTCATCACTTTGTTTATTGTTTGTCCATTCATAATTCACAGCTAATTGTTTGTAATAATAACAACTCAAACACCAAGTCAAAGGTGTCGTAGCATGTAAACTTTAGTATTTAAGATGTGAAATTTAATGTTCAGGGCGAATTGAAAAGTTGACTCAGTGCAGTAGTTAGGAGTGCATAGTCGATGTTTGGAATTACTGGGCAAACTGGAATTATCCGTCATGTTAGTGTAAATCGTTTATATGTTTTGGACAATTTTACCATCAACTTGAGCAAAAGTGAATTCATAAAAAGTGTGGACTTCTTAATTAAGTGGACATTACCGCTGTAAAACTGTTCATAGTGACTATTGGTAGGATTGGTTCACCTTGTGTGTTCCTATTCGAACAGTGTTCCCAGTAATGTAGTCTTGGAATTCAATACATTAACATCTTTCTGTCAATATCGGCGGATTACTTTGAAATAGTGTAATTTTGGCAGGCACTACCTTTACTTTGGTTATCAATATATATACACATTGATATGTGTGTCACCTTTGGCGAACATTCGAACTGGTTTCCCGTAATGTAGTTTAACTACCATTACATAGGCTATCAATATAAATTGTGTTTTAAATATTATATATGTGCTATTTTAACGTTAATATACTTACATAAACATTATGTGAGACTTCTGCGCGACACAATCTACAATTCCACCACAACTTCAGGCATATGTGTAACTGAGCTTCAATTCCCCCATACACACAACAACGACTCGCCACACTACACATTCGATGGCATTAAATATACATGATCATTTATGTGTTTTATTTATTTTGCCTATATTCGTAAATGCTGCCTTGTTTGTTAGAGAGTATAACCTCTCGGGGATATCTTGATTTACACTGTCCCGTTTACTGGGATGACAATAGGGTAAGAGTGAGATGCACCTTAGAATCTGGTTTAAACCTCCAGCGGCCTTTTCGCCACTAACCGTTCCAAGGCGGTATCCCTATTGTCAAAGTAGATATAAAAATCAACAGGAAAAGTAACATTCAAGGAGGGCAGTCAACCACAAACACACACGAAACAAACACCAACTATAAAGATGCATAAAAGGCAAGATATGACACCACAAACACAAAATGGTTTACAATAAGGCTACCGCCTTGGTGTTTGTGATGTCATATCTTGACTTTTATTTATCTGTATAGTTGATGTGTGTTTCTGTGTGTGTTTGTGTTTGACTGTCGTCATTGAATGCTACTTTTCCTGTTCGATTTTTATATCTACTGTTCTGCGATTGTTCACTCGAAGCCGACAATCCGACACATTTAGATGTGTTTAGTTTTAAAATTTGTTTTTCTTGTTTATATATTCAATAAACTATCGTAAGTTATCGCGAGATTTGATATGTTTCCACTGCTAGAAATGTGTGATATTACAATGCGAACGTGAAATGGGGAAACAGTCAAAATTAAACCATATCTACTTCAGAAACGGAAATAAAAGTATGACAAAAGGAGAAAAATGTAACTGTTCATTGAACAACAGCTGCCTAGAATATAACAATAAATGCATGAGAACATGGAATGTATGCTTCTAAGCGTAACTGAGTATGAAACTCGGGGCTTTATATTAATTAAAATGCATGTTGTGTAACAATTATAAAGCATAAATCTACTATTGAGTCTATTCTAACCAGAGGCCCACAGAATCAGAGCTTGGCAGGACTCCTGAAATATGGTTGCCCGATACCCCGGGCAAGTGAATTTAAGGTGCGGGCAGGTGACCTTCGTAAATCAGGTTGTCCGTCACTTGCCCGATGGAAATTTCAGCATTAGATAAAAAAAAATCAAGGGAACATTTGCCTTGACGTTAAACTTTGTCGATAATTTCATAGGAATTAACCACCCGTCGCTTTCGCCGCGAGCAATTACTGATAAATGTCGTAAAACTGACCTGTGTTGTTCGTGATTGTTTAATCCCTCCCACGTGACAGTTTATTGGAATGATGTTTTCTGATTGCAGTAGTTTTACCGTCAGATTTTCCAATACAATAAAGACAATCGACCTACATATAATTGCGGTACGCTATTTCTTTTTTTGTGGACAGGAATCTATGAACGACTATTTATTCATAATTTGCCATTACCAAAATGTTGAGATTTAACTTTATTTTCACTAGGTGATGATATAATTTGTGTTACTCAGTTTTTATGCATAGTGATTATGACCAAGGATCTTACGAAGTTTGTAAATCACGTCACAATAGAAGTCAGGTTGTGATTGTGAAGATTATACTTAAACATTTGCAAGTGTGAATTATTATATAATGGCATCTAAATTATGGTATAATGTATTTCTAGTATTGCATCTAATACTTAAAGGCCCAACTGCCGTATAAAAGCCACTAGATGGGGCTGGGGCATCTACATCTACCGCTAAAGGTAACAGCGCTTACGCCAAAGGTGCCACCGTAACTAAAAAGAACCCGTTTACTCAATTTCCATTGAAACTGTAGATGTTGAAAAAAAGTTTTTAACTTTTGCGTAAGCATTGTTACCTTTAGCGAAATAGTTGATTTTACATTTAGCGGCGGTTGTTACCTTTAGCGGAGGTTGTTAACTTTAGCGTTGTTACAATCATTGCTGCAGTTTTTGAATAAAACTATCTACCAACCTCTGTTCAAAAATAGGTAAACATGTTTATAGTTCTCCCTTGTATAGCCATACTATGCTTACATGAAGACATAGGTATTCAGTTTAGACTTTACATTGGATACTCACTTGTTTAAACAATTTTGAAAGTCAAATAAGTCTGATTTATATATAGATGATGGAATACTATTTTTTTTTGGATATAACTAACTTCAGCCAATATTTAACCTTTTTAGTATATATTGTAGTAAACAAAGGGTATCACCCTACTTTATATAGACACCAGAATTGCTTGTTGTCAATGTATCTCCTAGAATATTTTTACAAAATTGAGACGAATTCTCTAAATATGATTTGAGTATAGATGAGTCAAAAGCATCAAATGGTTGGAGAGAGGTTTTAGGTTTTAATTATAATTATCTCATGTTCGCAGTAAAACGATTTATAGCTTTTAGTGTTTTTCCACACAGAGCATGTTGATTTAAAGTAAAATATCCAGTGTAATTAAGTATTAGTTGCAATACTAGAAATGCATTATATCATAATTTAGATGCAACTACATATATATAATAATTCACACGTGCAAACATCTAAGAATAATTTTCAACTGATTGTTTAGTGGTTTGATAGCAGCATTACGGGATCAACGAACACTAAAATGATACAAATCATTCTGTACACATATATTGCCTTGTTTGTACACTTTTATACTTTTAGCATCAATTAATCCCTGTGCAACTGTAAAATGCGGTTTGCCAGAAAACTGTACACGTTACCATACACCTCCGGGTCAATGTTGTCCCGTGTGCGACACAGGTGAGTGTCATATGTTCTTACTTGAAACTGTTAGCGAGATCAACCCAAACGTTCGTAGGTATTGCACGTAACAATGCAATATGCAATTAACAGATATAGATATAAAAATCAAACAGGAAAAACAGCATTTCAGGACGCCAGTCAACCACAAACACACACAAAACCAAAGAACAAATTTAAAGATGAATAAAAGGCCAAATAAGACATCACAAACACAAAAGGGTTGACAATAAGGTTACCGCTTTGGAACGGTCAGTGGCAAAAAAAGGCCGCTGCGGGTTTAAACCAGGTTCTAGGGTGCACCAAATCTCACGCTTACCCTACTGTCAACCCAATAAAATGGGACAGTGTAAATAAAGGAATCCCCGCCATGACCTATTCTCTAACCAACAAGGCAGCATTAATAGACAATATAAATAAAACAAAAAGATGCTCATGTGTATATAAATACAAACAAATACAATAGCCTAGAAAGCCCCAAGAAGGTACACAATGACTTGGCAGAAGCCAGAGCAACAAGAGAATAAACCATTGAGGGCACGACAAGACAAGACTGCAGGACAAACATCAAACGTCACCGTCCTTTTGGGCTTTAGGTAGACGTCATCATAGGGTACACAGCTTGTCCGGCCATCGCAAATTAAAGAAGAAAGCAGAGTGGCGAACTGTAAATGGGTCCACCACACAAGCTCGAGTTTGTTAGTATGCTTGATCGTCTAGCACTTACCAATCATTACTTATAAAATGTACAATTGCTTTTGATTACATAACTTATAAGAATATTTTTCTATTTCGTCTTGCTGTGTAAAACATTAATGTGGGTCACTAGCATCATTCTCCAAATACGTGTTTTACAATAGCTGATATAATTATGTATGCAATTTTTCACAAAGTTTATAAATCCAACAGAAAGAGTAGCATTCACAGATTACAGTCACTCCAACAAGTATTACAATGCTGAGAATATGTGAACAATGGATGTCAATACAATGATCAATACACCCAGCTTCTTACATTCTAATTCGTATGTATACTCCTACAGAACAGTGCGAGTACAACGGTGTCACATACTGATATATTTATTTCTGATATCATAATGAGCCGTCCAATTTGAAACAGGGTAACACTCGTTTCCAATTTTAGTTGAATTACATTCTTGAAAAACTCTTTCATTTCGTTCAGTCTTATATTACTTACAAAACGCATTGTTACGATTCTTAAGCTAAGTGAATTGAATTGAATTGAATAGCGGCTCATCAACAAAGTATAGATTATTTAGAGACGCCCCAGGGAGAGGGGAAGGATACACAGGAATCCGGGAACCGTGCCCTACTCTTATTATCGAATAGATTCCTATGGTTTTTTAACGTGCTCGGAGGATAGGACCGATACACGGGACCGCCCGGTTTACGTCCCCATCCGACGGACGGGGCTAAGGCAAAGTGTCTTGCCAGGTACCATGTACGAAGATATACTTCCCCAGTAAGTAGATGTTAAGGGTTATGTCCCCTTTTGAGAATATTCAGAATACATTTGAAAAAGACAAAAATTAGAACTTAAATAATCTTGAATATTTGTGTATGACATATTCAGTATAATATATATATGTTAACACATTTTTCTAGGCAATGCTACACTTGAATTGTAAATACTTACTTGATAAATATGTGAATTAGTCAATACACACATGACACTGAGTATAACGTAAACTGAGTATGACTCAATACATACTTTTATCAAATTATTATTTATTATTCAATCCTATCAGTCTAGATAAAAGTGTACACATATTAAACTGCAAGTAACATGCTAACATATTCAGGATTATTTGTTCTAATTGTTGTGTTCTTGTGTTAATGCACTTTCAATGGGATTCCACAAAAGGGACGTAAGCCTTAATATTTGCATTCCGAATACATACTTTAACGGAATTATATTGATCTACATCTAGTAGTAGTAGTAATAGCTACACTTAAAACTTGGCGAGCTAGATTTCACAATTCTCACAAACTGTGACAATACGGATACATCTGGGCTAAATCTCAAAGCCGTCATATATTAATGTGAAACCTCTCAAGACGATGTCCGACACAATATACCTATACTTGGGTATATATACAGTGTAAAAACTGAAATGTTTGTCCGAAATCATTGACCGTTTCAATTATTATTTTAGACCATTATATAACTGAGATTGAGCCTATCCGAAAACATAAAATGTTTAATTTCTCGACCATTTTATATATGTAATAACATAGATGTGTATGTATGCAGTATAGCAAGAATACATCTACGATGATTTCTTAATTGTGACTGATGAAGTATTAATACAAAAATATATCTGGATGACATATTAAACATTGACAAGAAATATAAAAAGATCGGACAGGGAAAGTAGCATTCAAGGAGGACAGTCAACCACAAACCACAGAAACAAACACGCAAACAGACAAACTAGAAGGCAAAAGTAATAATAAATGCAAACGACATCACAAACACAAAATAGTTGACAATAGGGCTACCGCCTTGGAACGGTCAGTGGCAAAATAGGCCACAGGGGGTTTAAACCGGTTATAGGGTGCATCAAACCTCACACTTACTCTGCTGTCATCCCATTAAAACAGGACAGTGTCAATAAAGAAATCCCCGCCATGATCTAATCTCTAACCAACAAGGCAGCATCAATAGGCAATATAAGTAAAACACAAATATGCTCGTGTAAATATAATGCAAAAAAACAATAGCCTAGAAAGCCACAATGAAGGTACTCTGTAACTTGGCAGAAGCCAGAGCAACAAGAGAATAAACCATTAAGGGCACGACAAGAAAGATCATAGACAAACATCAAACACCACCGTCCCAATGGGGACATCATTCGGTCCACAGCATGTCCACAACCCTTTCTTTTCGTTAATTATATATACCCTAAAGAACTTCAATTTAACAAAGCTAATATTTCTGATACTAATGCTTCTTTTCTTGATATACATCTCTCCATTGAAAATGGGGAAATAATTAGCATAATATATAACAAGAGAGATGATTTTCATTTTGATATTGGTAATTATCCCCATTTAGATGGGGATGTTTCTCGAGCAACTTCTAATGGGATCTATGTGTCTCAACTTATTCGAGTTCAGGACTTTAATATTCGTAATTTTTGTATTACTAAACAACTACTCCATCAGGGTTACCGTTATCATTAACTTCGTAAAACCTTTGCATTATGTTATTATCGTAACCCTGATTTTTTTTCCAAATATAGAATTATTTTAAGAAGTCTTCTGCGATAAGGACTATCACAACCTGACTTCTATGGTGACGTGATTTACAAACTTCGTAAGATCCCTGGTGACTGTCATGATCACTTCCATACTATCTTTATTAAACACGTTAAAAGGTTTATCAAAAGAGGTTATGACCCATTCATTTTGCAACGCACTGCATGCTTGGTGGTGGACCCATTTACAGTTAGCCACTAGGCTTTCCTCTTTAATTGTGCGATGACCGGACAGGCTCTGGACCCTATGATGACGTCTACCTAAAGCCCAAAAGGACGGTGACGTTTGATGTTTGTCTGCAGTCTTGCCTTGTCGTGCCCTCAATGGTTTATTCTCTTGTTGCTCTGGATTCTGTCAAGTCATTGAGTACATTCTTTGTGGATGTCTTGGCTATTGTTTTTTGTATTGATATATACATGAGCATCTTTGTGTTTTACTTATATTGACTATTAATGCTGCCTTGTTGGTTAAAGCACAGTTCATGGCGGGGATTTCTTTATTTGCACTGTCCGGCTTTATTGGGTTGACAGTAGGGTAAGTGTGAGGTTTGGTGCACCCTAGAACCTGGTTTAAAGCCCAGCGGCTTTTTTTGCCACTGACCGTTCCAAGGCGGTAGCCCTATTGTCAACCCTTTTGTGTTTGTGATATCTTATTTGGCCTTTTATTCATCTTTAAATTTGTTCTTTGTTTCTGTGTGTCTTTGTGGTTGACTTTCGTCCTTGAATGCTGCTTTTCTTGTTCGTTTTTATATTTATATTTGTGATCGATAAAACTTTAGTGAGCTATATGCAAAGCTTGAATGAGTAAACTAATAAGTTATCTGACTTTTGCCTGAAGGGTCAAAGTCACACCCGCATTTGCCATAACGCTCTTAACAAATGTTGAAATATGTAGCACATACAGTTCCCTAGAAAGTGACCGTCGCCACCGCCGATGCTTAAAAAGTAATAGTTTTGTTTCCTTTTGTTCTTCGAAAAAGTCGAAACAAAACTAACTGTGTCGATGAACATAACTCACAACAATATACTAATAAATATAAATACACACTCACATATAAGTATGCATTTACACAAATTCAATGTAATACAACCAGCAATGCTTTTGGTATTTAATATTTACATTCTTAACATTGGTATTTACACACTTACAAAACAGTGTAAGTACAACGGTGACACGTACACTTCTGGCTTTCCCAGTACAGACGGGTGTAATACGTGCCACTGTAAAAAGAGACGCCTACTATGCACGATGAAATACTGCCCCAATAAGTAGATTCTGTGTCTGTATTGTATACTGTATTATAACGAAAAAATATCTGTTCTTTCCGCATTTAAATCAACGTAGTAATATATACATTCTAAAACCTATCGAGATAATAATCAATATCTTCAAGTAATGGGCGATCTTTTTAGGATTTATAACGATTTAGAAAGCATTTACTATTGGCAAAATATCTGCTTAAATAAACAGTTTACACTGATATCATTGCACTTTGACAAGCATGACAAATATCTAAACGGGAAAAGCTCTTGCATTAACATCGCTAACATCGGATATATTCTGCATGCAATTTTAGGCACACAATTAGTGAACTAAATGAAAAGCTTGAACGTATAAATCACTAAGTTAAATTTGTCAAAACATTTCTACAAATACCACACAAGTGCTCTGTCAGATATAATGCAAAACGCACCTATCTAAGTGTAATAATCTAAAAAGAAATCAAGCAGAGGGAGCATGCCCCCGTACACCACTAGTTTGTCGGACCTATATATGTATTATAGCTCAGCTACGCACCTGGAAGATGAGAATCCCTTCCACCAAAATATTTTGTTTTACAATAGCAGATATAGGTTTGCAATTTCGCCACGTCATGAAATTTGAAAAAGAACAGAATTTCTAGGAATAACACGGTTTGTAGCATGGTCGGTGACATTTCCTTTGATGAATGCGGAGCATTAACTGGTTAAATTTAGGGTTACTAAAAGGGCGTGGCTATACCTTAATACAACTACCAGATATTGGAATTTAAAGTACCTCACTATGACGTTACAGTGTTACTAAGTACACCATGCTATAAAAAAAGATGGAGTCACCTCGGTGTATAAATAAGCCAACCTGCTGAGGCCAGACTATATCTAATACATGTAATATAGTTATGCTAGTTTCTCCACTTTTTCTTATGTACTATGTGTATGTATTGTGAAAAATCAAAGATAAAACATATTCATACTTATATATTCGTATGTATAATCTACAGAATGTCTGTATAACGATGTCACGTACAATTCTGGCGATAGCTTTCCCAGAACAGATGGGTGTAATAAGTGCAACTGCAACGACGGAATAGTAGTCTGTACGAAAAAGTACTGCCCCAGTAAGTTGAAATATTGCCTGCATGTCTGTTTAAACGTAATTAGATAGGTCCTCATGTATTAAATTCAACTTAATAGTAAACACATAACCTTTTACCCGCTAAGCCCTACTATAATAGCCTTTGTGTTCATTTTAAAGCCACATCAGCCTATGAGTAACTCAGGGTTTACAATGTCCGGCTGCTGATCAATCATTTCCCTAAAACAAACACCCCTTTGGCACATAAATGGAATGGTCTTAATTCAAAGAAAGAACAGTCCATTATATATATGTAACGGTTAAGGGTTAAATTTACCGAAGTAGATCTCAATATCCATAAGTAATGGCCGAATCGTTTAGACTTAATGGAGATTCAGAAAATATGTTTATATCAAAATGTATCAATTTGCAATGAACATCACTGGCATCAATCTCCAAATACATGTTTTACAATAGCTAATATATCTATGCAATTTTGCACAAAGGTTATAAGTAGCATTCACAGATTACAGTCACTCCAACAAGTATTACAATGCTGAGAATAATGTCAATACAATGATCAATACACCCAGCAATGCTTCTTACATTCTAATTTGTATGTATACTCATACAGAACACTGAGAGTACAGCGATGTCACATACTGATATATTTATTTCTGATATCATAATAAGCTGTCCAAATTGAAACAGAGTAAAATTCGTTTCTAATTTTAGTTGAATTATATTCTTGACAAACTCATTGATTTCGTTCAGTCTTATAACTTACAAAACGCATTGTTTCGATTTTTAAGCTAAATGAATTGAATTGAATGTTGTTTAACGGCTCATCAACACAGTATGAGTTATTTAGAGCCGCCACTGAGAGAGGGGAAGGATAGATAGGAATCCGGGAACCGTGCCCTACTCTTATTATTGAATATATTCCTATGGTTCTTTAGCGTGCTCGGGAGATAGACCGATACACGGGACCGCCCTGTTTACGTCCCCATTCGACGGACGGGGCTAATGGAAAGTGGGGCCTCCGTTTACAAATCCGCCGCGCTACCGACTGCGCCACGCCAGCTCTCCTTAAGCTAAGTGAAGATAATTGCAATTTAGTGTAAAACAATTCCTCAGCTTTAAGTGCATAAAATATTGAGATTTTCATAACCAAACTTATTTTTACATGTCTGTATACGCTTATTAATGCTCTATTTATCTCTAAAATCCACTATTTCACTGCTAATAATAAAACAAACGAGTGTACACAATCAGATATAGTAATGCAGCTTTCAATAAATTATTAAAAAATCCGTATGTAAACTTTACATTCTAAACATTGGTATGTACACACTTACAGAACAGTGCAAGTACAACGGCGGCTTGTACAATTCTGGCATTAGCTTTCCCAGTACAGACGGGTGTAATGAGTGCCACTGCGACGACGGAATGGTAGCTTGTACGGAAAGGTACTGCTCAAGTAAGTTGAATTATTGTATGCATACCTGTTTAGATCGGTCCTCATGTATTAAATTCAACTAGATAATAAAACACCTAACCTTTAACCCGCTAAGCACGACTATAATAGCCTGTGCGTCCATTTTAAACCCACATAAGCATGCGAGTAACTCGAAGGCTGATCAGGGTTTACAATGTCCGGCTGCTGATCAGTCATTTTTCCAAAACAAACACCCCTTTAGCACATAAATGGAATGGTCTTATTCAAAGAAAGAACAGTCAATTATATATATATGTAGCGGGTTAAGGGTTAAACTTACCGAGGTAGATCTCAATATCCATAAGTAATGGCCGAATCGTTTAGACTTGATGGAGATTCAGAATATACGTTTATATCAAAACGTATAAATTTGCAATTAACATCACTAGCATCAATCTCAAGGTACTGCTCAAGTGAGTTGAATTATTGTCTGCGTACCTGTTTAGATCGGTCCTCATGTATTAAACCTAACCTTTAACCCGTTAAGCACTACTATAATAGCCTTTGCGTCCATTTTTAAAGCCACATCAGCCTGCGAGTAAATCAGGGTTTACAATGTCTGGCTGCTGATCAGTCATTTCCCTAAAACAAACACCCCTTTGGCACATAAATGGAATGGTCTTAATTTTATATGTAGCGGGTTAAGGGTTAAATTTACCGAAGTAGATCTCAATATCCATAAGTAATGGCCGAATCGTTTAGACTTGATGGAGATTCAGAAAATATGTTTATATCAAAACGTATAAATATGCAATTAACATCACTAGCATCAATCTCCAAATACATGTTTTACAATAGCTAATATAATGATCAATACACCCAGCTTCTTACATTCTAATTCGTATGTATACTCCTACAGAACAGTCCGAGTACAACGGTGTCACATACTGATATATTTATTTCTGATATCATAATAAGCTGTCCAATTTGAAACAGAGTAAAACTCGTTTCCAATTTTAGTTGAATTACATTCTTGAAAAACTCTTTCATTTCGTTCAGTCTTATATTACTTACAAAACGCATTGTTTCGATTCTTAAGCTAAGTAAATTGAATTGAATTGAATAGCGGCTCATCAACACAGTATAGGTTATTTAGAGACGACCCAGGGAGAGGGAAAGGATACATAGGAATCCGGGAACCGTGCCCTACTATTATTATCGAATAGATTCCTATGGTTCTTTATCGTGCTCGGAGGATAGACTGATACACGGGACCACCCGGTTTTCGTCCGCATCCGACGGACGTGGCTAAGGGAATGTGTCTTGCCAGGTACCATGTATGAAGATATTATGCCCCAGTAAGTAGATGTTAAGGGCTATGTCCCATTTTGTGTAATCACATTCAGAATACATTTGAAAAAGACAAAAAATAGAACTTAAATAATCTTCAATATTTGTGTATGACACATTCAGTATAATATATATATGTTTACACATTTTTCTAGGCAGTGCTACCCTTGAATTATAAACACATACTTGATAAATATGTGAACTAGTCAATACACACATGACACTGAGTATAACATAAGCTGAGTATGGTTCAATACATACCTTTATCAAATTAGTATTTATCATTCAACCCTATCAGTCTAGAGAAAAGTGTACACATATTAAACTGCAAGTAACATGCAAAAATATTCAGATTATTTGTTCTATTTTTTCTTATGTTAATGCACTTTCAATGGGATTCCACAAAAAGGGACATAATCCTTAATAATTGCATTCCGAATACATATTTTAACGGAATTATATCGATCTACATGTTGTTGTAGTAGTAATAGCTACTCTTAAAAGTGGGCGCACTAGATTTCACAATTCCCACAAACTGTGACAATACGTATACATCTGGGCTAAATCTCAAAGCCGTCATATATTTATGTGTAAACCTCGCAAGACGATGTCCGACACACTATACCTATACTTGCGTATATATATCGTGTAAAAACTGAAATGTTTCTCCGATTTCATTAACCGTTTCAAAAGGTTTGTAGCGTGGTCGGTGACATTTCCTTTGATAAATGCAGAGCATTAACTCGTTTAATTTAGGGTTAATAAAAGGGCGTAGAAATACCTTACTACAACTACCAAATATTGGAATTTAAAGTACGTCACGATGACTTTACAGTGTTACTAAGTACACCATGCTACAAAACAGATGGAGTCTGTCTCTGCGCGTTGGTTATTTAAACACCTCGATGGGCTACGCCCATCTCGGTGTTTAAATAAGCCAACCCGCGGAGACCAGACTCTATCTATTACATGTAATATAGTTACGCTAGTTTCTCCACTTTTTCTTATGTTCTATGTGTATGTATTGTGAAAAATCAAAGATAAAACAAATTCATACTTATATATTCGTATGTATAATCTACAGCATGTCTGTATAACGGCGTCACATACAATTCTGGCGATAGCTTTCCCAGTACAGACGGGTGTAATACGTGCCACTGCGATAACGGACAAGTACTATGTACGAAGATATTATGCCCCAGTAAGTAGCGGTTAAGGGATATGTCCCCTTTTGTATAATCCCATTCAGAGTACATTTGAAAAAGACAAAAATTAGAACTTAAATAATCTTGAATATTTGACACATTCAGTATAATATATATATGTTTACACTTTTTTTCTAAGCAGTGCTAAACTTGAATCATAAATACTTACTTGATAAATATGTGAATTAGTCAATACACACATGACACTGAGTATAACATAAGCTGAGTATGGTTCAATACATACTTTTATCAAATTAGTATTTATTATTCAACCCTATCAGTCTAGAGAAAAGTGTACACATATTAAACTGCAAGTAACATGCACAAATATTCAGATTATTTGTTCTATTTTCTCTTATGTTAATGCACTTTCAATGGGATTCCACAAAAAGGGACATAATCCTTAATAATTGCATTCCGAATACATATTTTAACGGAATTATATCGATCTACATGTTGTTGTAGTAGTAATAGCTACTCTTAAAACTGGGCGCACTAGATTTCACAATTCCCACAAACTGTGACAATACGGATACATCTGGGCTAAATCTCAAAGCCGTCATATATTAATGTTTAAACCTCGCAAGACGATGTCCGACACAATATACCTATACTTGCGTATATATATCGTGTAAAAACTGAAATGTTTCTCCGATTTCATTAACCGTTTCAAAAGGTTTGTAGCGTGGTCGTTGACATTTCCTTTGATAAATGCAGAGCATTAACTCGTTTAATTTAGGGTTAATACAAGGGCGTAGAAATACCTTACTACAACTACCAGATATTGGAATTTAAAGTACGTCACGATGACTTTACAGTGTTACTAAGTACACCATGCTACAAAACAGATGGAGTCCGGCTGCTGATCAGTCATTTACCTTAAGCAAACACCCCTTTGGCACATAAATGGAATGGTCCTAATTCAAAGAAAGAACAGTCCATTATATATATGTAGCGGGTTAAGGGTTAAGGGTTAAACTTACCGAGGTAGATCTCAGTATCCATAAGTAATGGCCGAATCGTTTAGACTTGAGTGAGATTCAGAAAATATGTTTATATCAAAACGTATAAACTGGCAATTAACATCGCTAGCATCAATCTCCAAATGCATGTTTTACAATAGCTAATATATGTATGCAATTTTGCACAAAGTTTATAAGTCCAACAGGAAGAGTAGCATTCACAGATCACAGTCACTCCAACAAGTATTACAAGGCTGAGAATATGTGAACAATGGATGTCAATACAATGATCAATACACCCAGCTTCTTACATTCTAATTCGTATGTATACTCCTACAGAACAGTGCGAGTACAACGGTGTCACATACTGATATATTTATTTCTGATATCATAATAAGCTGTCCAAATTGAAACAGAGTAAAACTCGTTTCCAATTTTAGTTGAATTACATTCTTGAAAAACTCTTTCATTTCGTTCAGTCTTATATTACTTACAAAACACATTGTTTCGATTCTTAAGCTAAGTGAATTGAATTGAATTGAATAGCGGCTCATCAACACAGTATAGTTATTTAGAGACGACCCAGGAAGATGGAAAGGATACATAGGAATCCGGGAACCGTGCCCTACTATTATTATCGAATAGATTCCTATGGTTCTTTAACGTGCTCGAAGGATAGACCGATACACGGGACCGCCCGGTTTACGTCCCCATCCGACGGACGGGGCTAAGGGAAAGTGGGGCCTCCGGTTACAAATCCGCCGAGCTACCGACTGCTCCACGCCAGCTCTCCTTAAGCTAAGTGAAGATAATTTCAATTTAGTGTAAATCAATTCGTCAGCTTTCCGTGCATAACATATTGAGATTTTCATAACCAAGATTATTTTTACATGTCTGTATACGCTTATTAATGCTCTATTTATCTCTAAAATCCACTATTTCAATGCTAATAATCAAATAAATAAGTGTACACAATCAGATATAGTAATGCAGTTTCCCATAAATTATTAAATAAATCCGTATGTAAAATTTAAATTCTATATAATGTTGGTGTTTAGTATTTACATTCAAAACATTGGTATGTACACACTTACAGAACCGTGCAAGTACAACGGCACCACGTACAATTCTGGCGATAGCTTTCCCAGTACAGACGGGTGTAATGAGTGCCACTGCAACGACGGAATGGTAGTCTGTACGAAAATATACTGCCTCAGTAAGTTGAATTATTGCTTGCATGCCTGTTTAGATCGGTCCTCATGTATTAACTTCAACTAGATAATAAAACACCTAACCTTTAACCCGCTAAGCACGACTATAATAGCCCTTGCGTCCATTTTAAAGCCACATCAGCCTGCGAATAACTCAGGGTTTACAATGTCCGGCTGCTGATCAGTCATTTCCCCCAAAACAAACACCCCTTTGGCACATAAATGGAATGGTCTTAATTCCAAGAAAGAACAGTCCATTATATATATGTAGCGGGTTAAGGGTTAAGGGTTAAACTTACCGAAGTAGATCTCAATATCCATAAGTAATGGCCGAATCGTTTAGACTTGAGTGAGATTCAGAAAATATGTTTATATCAAAACGTATAAACTGGCAATTAACATCACTAGCATCAATCTCCAAATACATGTTTGACAATAGCTAATATATGTATGCAATTTTGCACAAAGTTTATAAGTCCAAAAGGAAGAGTAGCATTCACAGATTACAGTCACTCCAACAAGTATTACAAGGCTGAGAATATGTGAACAATGGATGTCAATACAATGATCAATACACCTAGCTTATTACATTCTAATTCGTATGTATACTCCTACAGAACAGTGCGAGTACAACGGTGTCACATTCTGATATATTTATTTCTGATATTATAATAAGCTGTCCAAATTGAAACAGAGTAAAACTCGTTTCCAATTTTAGTTGAATTACATTCTTGAAAAACTCTTTCATTTCGTTCACTCTTATATTACTTACAAAACACATTGTTTCGATTCTTAAGCTAAGTGAATTGAATTGAATTGAATAGCGGCTCATCAACACAGTATAGTTATTTAGAGACGACCAATGGAGAGGGAAAGGATACATAGGAATCCGGGAACCGTGCCCTACTCTTATTATCGAATAGATTCCTATGGTTCTTTAACGTGCTCGGAGGATAGACCGATACACGGGACCGCCCGGTTTACGTCCCCATCCGACGGACGGGGCTAAGGGAAAGTGGGGCCTCCGGTTACAAATCCGCCGAGCTACCGACTGCTCCACGCCAGCTCTCCTTAAGCTAAGTGAAGATAATTTCAATTTAGTGTAAATCAATTCGTCAGCTTTTCGTGCATAACATATTGAGATTTTCATAACCAAGATTATTTTTACATGTCTGTATACGCTTATTAATGCTCTATTTATCTCTAAAATCCACTATTTCAATGCTAATAATCAAATAAATAAGTGTACACAATCAGATATAGTAATGCAGTTTCCCATAAATTATTAAATAAATCCGTATGTAAAATTTAAATTCTATATAATGTTGGTGTTTAGTATTTACATTCAAAACATTGGTATGTACACACTTACAGAACCGTGCAAGTACAACGGCACCACGTACAATTCTGGCGATAGCTTTCCCAGTACAGACGGGTGTAATGAGTGCCACTGCAACGACGGAATGGTAGTCTGTACGAAAATATACTGCCTCAGTAAGTTGAATTATTGCTTGCATGCCTGTTTAGATCGGTCCTCATGTATTAACTTCAACTAGATAATAAAACACCTAACCTTTAACCCGCTAAGCACGACTATAATAGCCCTTGCGTCCATTTTAAAGCCACATCAGCCTGCGAGTAACTCAGGGTTTACAATGTCCGGCTGCTGATCAGTCATTTCCCCCAAAACAAACACCCCTTTGGCACATAAATGGAATGGTCTTAATTCCAAGAAAGAACAGTCCATTATATATATGTAGCGGGTTAAGGGTTAAACTTACCGAGGTAGATCTCAATATCCATAAGTAATAGCCGAATAGTTTAGACTTGAGTGGGATTCAGAAAATATGTTTATATCAAAACGTATAAACTGGCAATTAACATCACTAGCATCAATCTCCAAATACATGTTTGACAATAGCTAATATATGTATGCAATTTTGCACAAAGTTTATAAGTCCAACAGGAATAGGTAGCATTCACAGATTACAGTCACTCAAACAAGTATTACAATGCTGAGAATAATGTCAATACAATGATCAATACACCCAGCTTCTTACATTCTAATTCGTATGTATACTCCTACAGAACAGTGCGAGTACAACGGTGTCACAAAATGATATATTTATTTCTGATATCATAATAAGCTGTCCAAATTGAAACAGAGTAAAACTCGTTTCCAATTTTAGTTGAATTACATTCTTGAAAAACTCTTTCATTTCGTTCAGTCTTATATTACTTACAAAACACATTGTTTCGATTCTTAAGCTAAGTGAATTGAATTGAATTGAATAGCGGCTCATCAACACAGTATAGTTATTTAGAGACGACCCAGGGAGAGGGAAAGGATACATAGGAATCCGGGAACCGTGCCCTACTCTTATTATCGAATAGATTCCTATGGTTCTTTATCGTGCTCGGAGGATAGACTGATACACGGGACCGCCCGGTTTACGTCCGCATCCGACGGACGGGGCTAAGGGAAAGTGTCTTGCCAGGTACCATGTATGAAGATATACAGCCCCAGTAAGTAGATGTTAAGGGCTATGTCCCATTTTGTGTAATCACATTCAGAATACATTTGAAAAAGACAAAAATTAGAACTTAAATAATCTTCAATATTTGTGTATGACACATTTAGTATAATATATATATGTTTACACTTTTTTTCTAAGCAGTGCTAACCTTGAAGTATAAATACTTACTTGATAAATATGTGAATTAGTCAATACACACATGACACTGAGTATAACATAAGCTGAGTATGGTTCAATACATACTTTTATCAAATTAGTATTTATTATTCAACCCTATCAGTCTAGAGAAAAGTGTACACACATTAAACTGCAAGTAACATGCACAAATATTCAGATTATTTGTTCTATTTTTACTTATGTTAATTCACTTTCAATGGGTTTCTACAAAAAGGGACATAATCCGTAATAATTGCATTCCGAATACATATTTTAACGGAATTATATCGTTCTACACGTTGTTGTAGTAGTAATAGCTACTCCTTATACTGGGCGCGCTAGATTTCACAATTCCCACAAACTGTGACAATACGGATACATCTGGGCTAAATCTCAAAGCCGTCATATATTAATGTGTAAACCTCGCAAGACGATGTCCGACACAATATACCTATACTTGCGTATATATATCGTGTAAAAACTGAAATGTTTCTCCGATTTCATTAACCGTTTCAAAAGGTTTGTAGCGTGGTCGGTGACATTTCCTTTGATAAATGCAGAGCATTAACTCGTTTAATTTAGGGTTAATAAAAGGGCGTAGCTATACCTTACTACAACTACCAGATATTGGAATTTAAAGTACGTCACGATGACGTTACAGTGTTACTAAGTACACCATGCTACAAAACAGATGGAGTCTGTCTCTGCGCGTTGGTTATTTAAACACCTCGATGGGCTACGCCCATCTCGGTGTTTAAATAAGCCAACCCGCGGAGACCAGACTCTATCTAATACATGTAATATAGTTACGCTAGTTTCTCCACTTTTTCTTATGTTCTATGTGTATGTATTGTGAAAAATCAAAGATAAAACATATTCATTCTTATATATTCGTATGTATAATCTACAGCATGTCTGTATAACGGCGTCACGTACAATTCTGGCGATAGCTTTCCCAGTACAGACGGGTGTAATACGTGCAACTGCGATAACGGACAAGTACTATGTACGAAGATATTCTGCCCCAGTAAGTAGCGGTTAAGGGCTATGTCCCCTTTTGTATAATCCCATTCAGAGTACATTTGAAAAAGACAAAAATTAGAACTTAAATAATCTTGAATATTTGTGTAGGACACATTCAGTATAATATATATATGTTTACACTTTTTTTCTAAGCAGTGCTAAACTTGAATCATAAATACTTACTTGATAAATATGTGAATTAGTCAATACACACATGACACTGAGTATAACATAAGCTGAGTATGGTTCAATACATACTTTTATCAAATTAGTATTTATTATTCAACCCTATCAGTCTAGAGAAAAGTGTACACACATTAAACTGCAAGTAACATGCACAAATATTCAGATTATTTGTTCTATTTTTACTTATGTTAATTCACTTTCAATGGGTTTCTACAAAAAGGGACATAATCCGTAATAATTGCATTCCGAATACATATTTTAACGGAATTATATCGTTCTACACGTTGTTGTAGTAGTAATAGCTACTCCTTATACTGGGCGCGCTAGATTTCACAATTCCCACAAACTGTGACAATACGGATACATCTGGGCTAAATCTCAAAGCCGTCATATATTAATGTGTTAACCTCGCAAGACGATGTCCGACACAATATACCTATACTTGCGTATATATATCGTGTAAAAACTGAAATGTTTGTCCGATTTCATTAACCGTTTCAATTATTATTTTAGACCATTTTATAACTGAAAGTTAGCCTATCCGAAAACACGAACTGTTTTATTTCTCGACCACTTTAGATATGTAATCACATAGATGTGTATGTATGCAGTATAGCAAGAACCCCAAACCCAAAAGTGAATATTTACTTGATCAAAGATATTTTACCGTACCCCAAACCCAAAAAGTGAATATTTAACTAATCGAAATGACACTGTTTGTATTTGCTTTAAAACTATGTCATCCCTCGTTTACATCTAAATTTTAGTTCCGCCAAAATGTCCTGAATTAGCTAAATCTGCTGTGGGTATATGTGTAGAGGGATGTAGTGAGGACTCGGACTGCACGAGTGGCCAGCGATGTTGCAGCAATGGATGTGGTCATGTGTGCACAATTGTAGGAGGTAAACGAGAGCATTTTATTATTTTTTTCATGTTTAATATACAGTAGACATGTACACGTATCGTATTTTATAGAGTTTCATTTAATATGTATTGGAAAAAAATAACATTTACAAATCAGTTGTATTATTACTGACTGGTCCTTTGTGGTTTTAAAGTAGAATACCGCTGAAGCAGCCGCTGCTAGGGAGCGTGAGAGGTGTTGCACCTTATATTACCTCTCATGAAGTGACTCCAAAAAACCGAGTCTGCTAATCTTCTATTTTGTTGGTGTTTGTTGCTACAAATGGATCTCATTTTCAGTACGTATATTTTATTAAAACTACGTCATCTGCGTTTCGTTTTAGAGATGGTACTACATTACATGTATTCACACAATATTGTTATTACAATAGTGTTGTATGTGCCGTGTGGAGGCCGTTAAATGTCTCCCCGTACATCCAATCAATATTGTTATTTTTACATCCCACAGCTTCACTTTCAAGTAGGAAATGCCAATCCAACTTAAGTGTTTGTTCCTGTACGTGTGAAAGCATTTTCCTATAACATATGCTTTGTGTGTCACCTTCAATTCTCAGTTGTTATATGCCATCACTTTGTTTATTGTTTGTCCATTCATAATTTACAGCTAATTGTTCGTAATAATAATAACTCCAACACCATGTCAAAGGTGTCGTAGCATGTAAACTTTAGTATTTAAGATGTGAAATTTAATGTTCGGGACGAATTGAAAAGAGTTAGTTGACTGCAGTAGTAAGGAGTGCATAGTCGATAGCAGACTTGAATCCGTCAGATTACTGTAACTCGTTTAAATATTTTAAATGCATGTTTTGGACCATCAACTTGAGCATCAGTGAATTCATAAAAAGTGCGGACTTCTTAATTAAGTGGACATTACCGCTGTAAAAATGTTCATAGTGACTATTGGTAGGATTGGTTCCCCTTGTGTGTTCCTATTCGAACAGTGTTCCCAGTAATGTAGTCTTGGAATTTAATACATTAACATCTTCCTGTCAGTATCGGCAGATTACTTTGAAATAGTGTAATTTTGACAGGCACTACCTTTACTTTTATCAATGTATGTACATATGATATGTTTGTCACTTATGGTGAACATTCGAAATGATTTCCCGTAATGTAGTTTAACTACCATTACATAGGCTATCAATATAAACTTTGTTTTAAATATTATCTGTGTGCTATTTTAACGTTAATACACATACAGATGTGAGACTTCGTAATCTTTGTATAACTAAAGAGCTACTCAATCAGGGTTACCGTTACCATAAACTTCGTAAAACATTTGCACAATTTTACTATCGTAACCCTGATCTTCTTTCCAAATATAAAAGTAATTTAAGGACTCTTCTGCGACAAGGACTATCACACCTGACTTCTATGGTGATGTGATTTATAAACTTCGTAATATTCTTGGTCATGATCACTTTCATACTATCTTTGTTAAACTTGTTAAAAAATTTATCAAAAGAGGTTATGATCCTATCATTTTGCAACGTACAGCATGCTTGGTGGTGGACCTTTTTACAGTTCGCCACTATGTTTTCCTCTTTAAATGTACTGGGACGTTTGATGTTTGTCTATGATCTTTCTTGTCGTGCCCTTAGTGGTTTCTTTTCTTGTTGCTCTGGCTTCTGCCAAGTCATTGAGTACCTTCATTTTGGCTTTTTAGGCTATTGTTTTTTTGTTTTATATTTACACGAGCATATTTGTGTTTTACTTATACTGCCTATTGATGCTGCCTTGTTGGTTAGAGATTATATCATGGCGAGGATTTCTTTGTTTACACTGTCCTGTTGTTTTAATGGGATGACAGTAGGGTAAGTGTGAGGTTTGGTGCACCCTAGAACCGGTTTAAACCCTCAGTGGCCTTTGTTGCCACTGATCGTTCCTAGGCGGTAGCCCTATTGTCAACCCTTTTGTGTTAGTGATGTCGTTTGCATTTTTTTATTACTTTTGCCTTCTCGTTTGTCTGTTTGCGTGTTTGTTTTTGTGTTTTGTGGTTGACTGTCGTCCTTGAATGATGCTTTCCCTGTCCGATATTTTTATCTTTCTGTGGGGCAAAATCTACAATTCCTCCACAACTTCAGGCGTATGTGTAACTGAGCTTCAATTCCCACATAAACACAACGACTCGTCACACTACACATTCGACGACATAAAATATATATGATCATTTATGTGTTTAACTTATTTTGCCTATTAATGCTGCCTTGTTTGTTAGAGATTATAACCTGGCGGGGATATCTTGATTTACACTGTCCCGTTTATTGGGATGACAGGATAAGGGTGAGGTTTGGTGCACCTTAGAATCGGATTTAAACTCCAAGCGGCCTTTTTGCCACTGACCGTCCAAGGCGGTAACCCTATTGTCAAAGTAGATTAAAAATCAACAGACAAAATGGCATTCAAGGAGGACCGTCAACCACAAACACACACGAAATAAACAGCAACTATAAAGATGCATAAAAGGCAAGATATGACACCACAAACACAAAAGGTTTTACAATAGGGCTACCGCCTTGGTGTCTGTAATGTCATATCTTGCCTTTTAGTTATCTGTATAGTTGATGTTTGTTTCTGTGTGTGTTTGTGGTTGACTGTCGTCCCTGAATGCTACTTTTCCCGTTCGATTTTTATATCTACTGTTCTGCGATTGTTGACTCGAAGCCGACAATCGGACACATTTAGATGTGTTTAGTTTTAAAGTTTGTTTTTCTTGTTTATATATTCAATAAACTATCGTAAGTTATCGCGAGATTTGATATGTTTCCACTGCTAGAAATGTGTGATATTACTAGCGAACGTGAAATTGGGAACCAGTCAAAATTAAACCATATCTACTTCCGACACGGAAATAAAAGTATGACAGTAGGAGAAAGGAGAAAAGTTTAACTGTTCATTGAACAACAGTTGCCTAGAATAAAACAATAATGTATGAGAACATGGAATGTATGCTTCTAAACGTAAATGAGTATGAAACTGGTGGCTTTATATTCAATAGAATGCATGTTGTGTAACAATTATAAAGCATAAATCTACTATTGAGTCTATTCTAACCAGAGACCCACAAATTCAGAGTTTGGCGAACTCCTGAAATATGGTTGCCCGATTTCCCGGGCAAGTGGATTTTGGGTGCGGGCAGGTGACCTTCTTTAATCTGGTTGTCCGTCACTTGCCGGATGGACGTTTAAGCATTAGATAAAAAAAAACAAGGGAACATTTGCCTTGTCGGTTAACTTCATTTTCATTGGAATTAACCACCCGTCGCTTTCTCCGCGAGCAATTACTGATAAGTGTCGTAAAACTGACCTGTGTTGTTCGTGATTGTTTAATCCCTCCCACGTGACAGTTTATTGGAACGATGTTTTCTGATTGCAGTAGTTTTACCGTCAGATTTTCCAATAAAATAAAGACAATCGACCTACATATACTTGCAGTACTCTATTTCTTTTTTTGGACAGGAAACTATGAACGACTATTTATTCATACTTTTTAATTGCCAAAATGTTGAGAATTTACTTTATTTTCACTAAGTGATGATACAAATTGTGTTACTCAGTTTTTATCCAAAGTGATTAAGACCATGGATCTTACGAAGTTTGTAAATCACTTCACCATAGAAGTCAGGTTGTGATTGTGAAGATTATACTTAAACATTTGCAAGTGTGAATTATTATATAATGGCATTTAATTTATGGTATAATGTATTTCGAGTATTGCAACTAATACTTAAAGGCCCAACTGCCGTATAAAAGCCACTAGATGGAGCTGGGGCATCTACATCTACTACTAAAGGTAACAGCGCTTACGCCACAGGTGCCGCAGTAACTAAAAAGAACCCGTTTACTCAATTTTCATTGAAACTGTAGATGTTTAAAAAAGTTTTTACCTTTAGCGTAAGCATTGTTACCTTTAGCGAAAGAGGTGATTGTTACCCGTTAATCGGCACATACACAATAATATATGACCTGAACATCTGGATAGAGTTGTGATAATGTAAGATTGCCGTTATTTGGCGGGTTAGTTTCTTAATGAATGAACAAATGCAAGTTATGTAGAAAAACTAATGGGACGCCGTGAGTTTTTAAAAGTTCATGATTCCCATGTGTCACTTTGATATGTCAATACCAATTACAGAATGTGCACGTGACCAGTACGACTACGAGCAGAAGGGTTTGATTGGCAAAATGTTTTACTGTGATTTAAACGGCAACTACGCCAGTGTCGGCTGTACGGGCTCCGTCTGCTACTGCCAGGATATGGATGGAAATCAAATCGGTACATATACCGTGCCTATTGGAAAACAGGATTCCCTCGATTGCTACGTGTAGGTTAGTACTGTACCTGTTAGGAAATATGCAATCAACAATCAAATGTATTTTAAAAGGACATCCAATTAATACCTAAAATAGCGTTTAATAGTTTTATGTTGGCTGTTTTACTAACCTTTGAGTTTGAGAGCTGTTTATAGTTTGTTAATAACGGATTTTCAGAAGATACAAACAACCTTCACTCCGATATTATCTGAAACCTTACTTTTCTTTACAAAATCAAACATTTATTAGCAATTCGAATATTTTTCTATGTTTCCTTTGGTGTATTGATTTTATTACATATTAAATAAATAAAGAAAACTTAGTATTCTCAGAAATTGAGAAGAGAATATCCGATATAAACGAACGAACTCTTATAGACTGAGTCGTTGCCATACCCCCCCCCCCCCCCCCCCCACCCACCCACCCACCCAAACACACACACACACACCCACTTGTTCCTTTATTGAAGCTCGCAAATTTCAGCGTCATAAATATATATATTTGTATATTTATATATTATCTACAAAAACAATGCGACCATGCTAATTGCTTCTTTTTTGTTTTACAGGTTGTGAAATATAATATTGAAGTCCTGTGCCCGGAAAAGTGGACGTGTTTATGTGTATACACAATTCCATGTTGAAAGATATGCATAATAAAGTTCAAAGCATTATTTCTTACAATTTACTGTTTCTGAAGTGGGGTTGGTGGAGATGTGGGGATGTGGGGTGGAGGTGCATGTTGGCACGCGTCAGAGTTAGGTGTAGTTAGAGTTAGTTGAAGTAAAACCGTGAAGAACATATCCAGGTTATCTTTTCCATCAGAGATGTTGCATCCCTGATTCTGACGAGTGGCACATATCTGAATGTAGCCCTTGCCATACAAGTCTTCCTTTATAAAGACAGAGAATATAAATGTAATAATAATAACAATTGACACAGTTGATAAAAGGATGGTTGTTACAAGTCGGTTTTTTATTTTGATTTGTGTTTTACGTCAGTTTCAACACATATTAGGCCATATATGACTGTGGATTGTTTTGTGGTAGAGACATTCCACCCATGGCAGAGACATTCCACCCAATGTGTCCTGTGTAGAAGCGAGAAAGTCGTTAAACCCTCGACCACATACTTGGTAGACTGTATACTGATTGAAAAAAGCACGTGTGTCATTAAACTTGCATAATGGACCTTATTACGAATATTACATAAACTCTTACGTCCTAAATGATGTGTTAAACTACACATTTGATGTTTGAGAAGAGTTAAACGTTTTTATTACATTTCTATTGGTAAAAGATTGGGATTTCTCAGTGAAAGAATGTTCATAATCGCTAAATATTAATAACTAACTCCGAACACACAAAAATAACTAACTGCGACGTTGCGTTATGACGTCAATCCTTAATAACAGAAGGAGATCGTTGAGCGATACAAAATTGGCCCGATCTCTCTACAATCTCCTAAAACCTCGAACAAGTCGCTTCTGTGTTCATTGAGCTATCAAAAATTCAATTTTCGGCAACTTTAATGAGCGACCTTGGCGATCATTGAGCGCTCATTGAAAGATCGCTGAGAGATCATTGGGAGACCGATGAGATCGTTGAGCGCTCCTTGAGCGTTCGTTGAGAGATCGCTTACCTTGGTGATCGATCTCCTCATAGTTTTGGACTGGGTCAAAACTATGAGGAGACCGTGGCGACCGTAGAGATCACTGGAGGATCATTGAGAGATCATTTCGATATGTTGGCAATCACTGGACGTTCATTGAAAGTTCGTCAAGAGATCTGGCCAATTTTTGATCGCTCAACGATCGCCACCTCTGTGTAAAGGGGGTATTACCTGTTCGTGACGTCGACGTCATACCCGTAAACGCTAAATAAAGCGAATAATTCTGGTTAAAATCATACATAATCTGATTAAAAATGTAATAAATAGATTATTATTTAACTGCTGTGGTCGATTATAGGGAAATCCTTCACGAGACGGTAGACGTGTTGTTTTTTTCACTCACTCGCTTACGATCGTTCGTGAAATAAAACGCACGCCTCTCATCTCGTGAAGGATTTCCCTATAATCGATCCCAGCAGTCTCTATGGAATTGATGAGAAATTCCAGAATACGGTAATAACTGTTTTCTTAATGCATTTGTTTTATTTACTCTTTTTGGGCAATAAAACCGGACAGTGAAAATAAAATATCCCCAGCAGGATATATGCCCTAACAAACTATGCAGCATATAGACAAAGATGAACATGTATATATGACTATGACAAATACGAAAGCCTAGAAAGTCACAAAGTTAGTACTCGGTTACTCCGAAAATATAGTTATCATCTTAAATAATAATATAGTATCGTATCGTATGTAGCTTCTGTGAAATAACGACTTATTATCAACGGCAGATAACTTGTATGCTTTAGTATTTGGTATTCTCCTACAGTTCTGGTTCGTTGACGCGACCTGTAGGGAATATATGTAGGGTATAGGGCACGGCTCCGTCCACGCTTCCCATCGAGCTTTCTTAACACATCACGCAATGCCTGCATAAACGCCGTATTTCAATTGATTAAACATTAAATACCACACATCCATGCACAAAACTAAGTTTCAAAATATGAAACGAGATTTCAGACGAGAGCGAGATGTTGCGAGTGGAAAACATTTATTTAAGTAAAAACAGGAAGGGACAATAAAAATGACTAAATCGGTGTGCTGTTTTTTTCTGTGGTGAGTTTTGTACATGGACGTGTGGTATTTCAAAAGGAAAAACATTGATTCAATAAAAACATGTCTGAAAATATACAGTCGTTACAAAAAAAAAAGACTAGATCTGCGTGATGTCCTTCTCTTTGGTAAATTTTATGCATGGAAGTTTATTGGCCCGACCTTGATGGCATGCGCACAGGAAGGCTGAAGCATGGATCGATTGTAGTACAACATGTGTACCGTGTACGTATGTAACGATACGACAGTTATTTATTCATGCATTGCATGGTGTCGTTCGTTCAGCATACACTACCACTTTGCTCTATAGGCCGCGGTAGGTACAGAAAATAATACCATACGAGCTATGATAATAAAGGTATGTTAAGTGTTAAAATGTGAAAAGGAGCGTCTTGCTGGACAGAAAATGAAACAGAAATGATATCGATTGGGAACTTGGCACAATATACTAAGAGGCAAGCTATAACCAAGTCCATCATCGGCTTCGCATGTTTGCGTATTTAAAGATGCTATAGCTCTAGTTAAGGCTGTTGGGCGTGTACCTAAAGCAAATGTGAGGAGTTTTGCTCTTAGTCTACTACCAGATTCAAGCTTTTGGCCGTAAACCCGTAAAATGTGAGGAGTTTTGCTCTTAGTCTACTACCAGCTTCAAACTTTTGGCCGTAAACCCTTAAAATGTGAGGAGTTTTGCTCTTAGTCTACTACCAGATTCAAGCTTTTGGCCGTAAACCCGTAAAATGTGAGGAGTTTTGCTCTTAGTCTACTACCAGCTTCAAACTTTTGGCCGTAAACCCTTAAAATGTGAGGAGTTTTGCTCTTAGTCTACTACCAGATTCAAGCTTTTGGCCGTAAACCCTTAAAATGTGAGGAGTTTTGCTCTTAGTCTACTACCAGCTTCAAACTTTTGGCCGTAAACCCTTAAAATGTGAGGAGTTTTGCTCTTAGTCTACTACCAGATTCAAGCTTTTGGCCGTAAACCCGTAAAATGTGAGAAACATACACCATATGCTTGAAGATGGTAGTAAACCAAATGTTAAACAGCACACATTTGATTAAGGTACACGCCCACTAGCCTAATATACAGCTATAGTATATTTAAGTCCTAGTACATACAACATGAGTACCTAATCCGTATGATTATTTCTGGGTTACTATTGTAGTGCACTTGGAGAGTTTAATCATTAGTGTTGCTATTCATGCTTAAAACTGATTAATGCGTAATCAACAAAATCATTAATTAAATGTAACCTTATCATCAAACAGCGTTCATAACGTATAGAGTTATCGGAAATCACAACATAGAAAAGCAAGCGATAACAATTACAGAGTTATTTGAAGAATACAAAATAGACAAGAAAGAGAGAGTAAAGTATAAAGTAATTGAAAGGACACCACGTATAATAGCAAGCGATCAAAAAGTACGGAGTAATGGGACGAATACAACATGGAAAAGCAAGAGATAATAAAGTGCACATTGATTGAAATGGTACACGGCCTACTGTGAATTTCAGGTTGCCGAGACGTCGAAATATGAATCGAGCGTTTTGTTTTATTACTTTCTATATGTTTTCATATCTGATATGAGTATATATAATGAAAACAGACGCTCCAGGATCTGTTTTCAATATTGCCGTTGCCATTCGCTAAGCTTCGCAAAGCCAAAAAAACATTTGTTTTGTTTACATTGTAATGTTAATGACAGCCGAAAACCAAAATGACGATGGAACATTCTATTTTTCTAGGATAGGGTTAAAAAAAAAAATGCATTTGACCAATAGTGGTGTAAATAAAAATATATAGACGCATTATACTATTTACCTACCTTTTATTTGCTAGATATAATGTTTTTCATTTTAAAATAAAAGTTAGTACCATTGAACAACAACACCACTCTGCATTGCCTATGTTTTAATTTGTACATCCGAACCTTAGAAACAGCCCTGCGCAGACGCCAATTTCTGCAAATAACGCCGCCATTTTGTTTTATGGTTACAATGTAACATGGTGGGTGGGGGTGGGGGGGGGTGGGGGGGGTGGGTGGGGGGTGTGCGGGCAACACTAATTTTGTGAACCCCGAACGGATGGCTACGGTAAGATGGAAACAGTATGAAAACATATAATAAGTTATAAAAATAGATCGATTCATATTCGACGTATAGGCACCCTGAAATGCACAGTAGAAATCGAGCAAAACGTGCATATTGCTTGGAATGGTGCACTAGTCGTGAGCATCATAGCTGTTATGGTATGTACCTACCATAGAGCCATGCTGCTATTGCTTTAAATTATAGGTACCAATCCGCACTTTCTGGAGAAGTTTCTGAAGACAGCACGCAATGCCTGCATAACCAAGCAAAGTATTTCAATCGACTAAACCTTAAATACCACCTTAAAACTCACAAAAGAGAAGAATATCACGCCAATCTAACCACTTTTTTTTTGTAAATACTGCAGATGTTTTCGGTAGTTTTTCGAAATACCCTGTCTCGTTCCATATTTGGAAACTTATTCCCGCCCAACTGATGAATACAATTGACGCACACAAACAATCGTCAAACACAATAACCAGAAATTGTCACATGTTTGAGTTATGTTTAAGTTTCCAAACACAACAAGATTTCAGGCGAGAGCGGTGTTTATCCAATTTAAATACCGAAATGCAGCCGAAGATATATAAAGTATTTATAAAAAAATATCTAGATCGGCGTGATATTTTTCTTTTTTGTGAGTTGTATGCATGCATGTTTTGTATTTAATGTTAAGTCAATTAATAACAATACGGTTGTTTATGCAGGCATTGCTTGATGTCTTCAGAAACCCCTCTGGGACAGTACGGAGGGGTTCGGTCCTGAGACATACCTATAACTCAAAATTACTATGAAATTACTAAGGACAACCTATAACTCAAAATTACTATGAAATTACTAAGGACAATAACTCTAATTTATAGAAACAGTTATTTCCTTCCTGCACTTTTTCTTATTATCCTCTTCCATTGTGTGAGTTTCTTTCCAGTTCCATGTGTAATTTCCTAGTATACTCTGAGCAAGGATCATAAAAGTAAAATCACACAGGGCAGTAAAGAAGGATAAAAATATCGGACAGGGAAAGCAGCATTCAAGGACGACAGTCAAACAAAAAACACAAAAACAAACACGCAAACAAACAAACGAAAAGGCAAAAGTAATAAAAAAATACAAACGACATCACAAACACAAAAGGGTTGACAATAGGGCTACCACCTTGGAACGGTCAGTGGCAAAGTAGGCCACTGGGGGTTTAAACCGGTTCTAGGGTGCACCAAACCTCACACTTAGCCTACTGTCAACCCATTAAAACAGGACAGAGTAAATAAAGAAATCCCCGCCATGATTTAATCAGTTGAAGATATTTAAGATTTTTTGTTCTCCGCACTTTTTTTTTTTTTATATTATTGTGCCAGAATTATTCCCGTCCCATTAACAGTTATTACGGTATGCTCCGGAAAATAACTGTAAGTATACAACTACACGTAGCAATACACCTAAATTAAATGAATATAGAGTTATGATTCTTATGTTCTGCACTTTTCCTTATTGCCCTCTGTGCCGTCAAGTTTCAATGAAGTCCCATTAGGAGTTTTTAAGTTATCCTCCTGACAAAAAATATTAGTACGAAATTACAAAGTGCAATAACTTTAATTTAAATAAAGATAGAGTTTTGTTGTTTTCTCTCTGCACCTCTAGTTTATGCGAATTTTCATTTTAATCCCATTAGTAGCTTTTGAATATGTTCTGAACAAGGATATATAAGTGTAAATTTACAAAGGGCAAAAACCCTAATTAAAATAAACATAAACTTTGTAGTTTTTAAGTTATGGATCATAACTTAAAAACTACAAAGTTTATGTTTATTTTAATTAGGGTTTTTGTCAAGTCATAAGTATAAAATTACACAGGGCTATATATGAAGAAAGAGTTATAATCCTCTATTATTGGGTGAAGTTTCATTTAATTCTCATCAGTGGGGTAAGCCCCGTGGCTCACTGAGTTAGTTTTGTAACTTAAATGATTTAAGTTGGAACTTTAAAATAAAACAACGACGTAGTGTTCTATATGCTGATGTATTAGCTCAGAGTCGATTTATTCGACTACTAAGCATAGTCTAGTGTATTCAAAGAAATAGATGCATGATTTATCCCAGAAATTCTATTTGTTATGATGACATTGGCAGGCATATGAGACAGTTGAATTATTTATTGTATAAATATTTAATAAACTGCTAAAACTGTTTGTTTGCTGTAATTTCGAGAAACTAACAAGTGTTCTGCTTAAAGAAAGTCCTAAATATCTAGTTAATACCTTTAAGGCTTTTGGATTGTTTGGGTCAATTTGACAGATATGTATGTTTTGACTGTTTTGAATTTTCCACTAGTGCAACTGCTGACATTCTACTACTATAAGTTTTTATTTTTGCTCGCCCTATGGCACAAGGGCTTTTGGCGAGCGTTTCTTTGTAGTTTATTTTATTTATTTATTAATTATAATTATACTAAGGAGATTATTTTAACGTTATAATATTTCAAGAAATGACAAGAACAACGCAGACACTTTAATATAGTCTATGCCCAAGGAACATTATGGGATTCACCAAAGGTGTTTTTTTGTGGGGTTTTAAAAATAATTTTCATCAAATAGCCGGGCCATCGAAAGAAGGGTTCCAGCTGGGGCATGGGTCAGGAGTGTGTGAACTGCCGAAATAGTTTTATAATGACATTCACCTTGTCAGCTCAGTATTTATAGTGGTTGACCCTGACGACAGGATATTGAACCAATCACTACTCGTCAGAATTACCATCAACCAATGAAAATACATTTATTTGAAATATGTTGTAAGGATGCAATGCGGTCCTGACACATTAACATCACATGTATAATACATATAAGAAAAATAACTATAACAAATACACAATAATTCAGTTCTACGATTATCTCTAATGGTGTCCATAACATTGAATATTTGCAAGTGTCAGCAATACTAAAGCATTCAACAGTGTACAACATGTCAGGATAGTGATTTAACTACGCCATTTTGTTACACAAGAAATAGTCCCTGACAGTTATGTCATTAAACAAATACGAAATGAACAAGAACGATTAATTTACACTGAACTACTATTCCTTTATTTGGAGAATATTAAGTATCATTAAATTAGCGTATCATTGTAAAGGCAGAATAGAATTGAGCTGAAACTGAACTGACCGGACAAATACAAACTGGCGGGCTCCATGAAAGTTTTGTCAGGAATGTGCAGTGCAAATAATTAACAATTATTAAGTCAATACAGACTAACAATGATTATAGATATTACATGCTGATAAATGAATGATGAGAGAATAGATATGAACAGATGACTACAATGAATAACATACATTTACTGTGATAAATACCCCAAATATGTATAAACATTGTGTGCTAAATAAACACAAACAACCTGAACGAATATCTCAACACAAGGTAATATTTGGTTACTTCATACCCATTAGCATTCATCTAATAGTCAGTTCATTTTATACATATTTGATTCAGACATATATAACTGGGGCAATGCCGATGGCCTTTAAATAGTTTTCAAATTTTCAAATTATGCTCCGCACATAAATTGTAAGTAAAAGTTGCAAAAGGCAATAACTCTAATTTGAATGAAGATATAGATCCGCACTTTTCCCCATTGTCTGCTAATACCGTGTGAAGTTTCATTTCAGGCTAATTAGTAGTTTTCTAGTGATGCCACATATATTTAAACATAGATCGATAATAAGTAGACATAATGCGTATAGTCCATAAGCCTAAACACACAACATACAAGCAAGCAAATGCCAGCAAGTTTATAATGTTTCGAATTTGCTGAGGGTGAGAGGAATCTGATCGTAAACGTCATATATGTCGCTGGCTATCTTATTTCATTCATAGCCCGTTTGGTTCCGGGGGCCCCGTTTGGTACTAGGCAAAGAATAGGGCCAATGCAGATCCCGTTGGAGGAGAAGACAGAGGGACAGAACCCCCCCCCCCCCCCCCCCATCCAATTCATGTTCATTTTATCATTTTTTGTTCATGCTCATTAAAGGCCTTCATCATGACCCCTGCATTGTTTCAGGTGCCATCTCGCTCATATCAATAGAGCATTGGCAGAAAACTATAACGTGGCTCCAGCGTAAATGGAGTGTCCACAATAGAATTTGCAGCAACTCTTCAGTTCAAGGTGAGAAGGTTCTAAGCCCATTCTCCATATGTTATCTCGATGTACATGGAGGATATAACCTTTCATGTGTTAAAAAACCCAATTCTATTCAATTATTTCATTCATCAAATTTATTTTGTCATTGACTAATTACTCAAATGTACAAATGTAAAATGAAAAATGTGTATTATACAAATAGGCTAATATTTTGCAGAAATGTTTACCACCTTAGTACGCAAACCCGTTTTTTTTCAGAATTTTATCTTGATCAATACTTTCTGAGTGGCGCCGTTCATTGGCACTTTTAGTTCTTGATTTGTTTTAGTAGTGCCGATTTACACTGCCATCCAATGTTGTCGTGTTGATTTGTTTCCTTTAGTAATTCTGCCTACTGAATGAAATTGATAATTCTGTTTTATGCTGGTCACGGCAACTAAAGAAACTCGTTTGTAGCGAAATAACACACACACGGCTAATAGGTGTTATAGTAAAATTAATTCTGTGTCACCCCTGGTGCCATCAATACATGAGATAAAATTACCCATCGTATATTGCTCGTTCTAAACTCCCTCTAGCATGGCTCGTTGCAAACACTATCTGACATCGTTTTCATAAAATACGTAGATCTTTCTTAAAGTTGTATCGCCGCAACGAAAACCTGCTGGAAAAGTATAGCACCACCCAGAAAACATTTCTGCGACTAGCAATATCACAACCGTTATTCTATGGAGATGTGATCTATAAACGTAGGAAATTAAAGGAGTCTAACGGAATTCCTGACCATTTTACATTTTAGTACATTTTTAGTAAAAACAATCTAGTTTTGTCAAGAGTCCATTTAAAGTGAAAATCGTTCCCTAGACCTTCTTTTTTCAACTTTATTTTTTCGAGAAAAAGGTCGATCTAAAGGGAATAGTGTAATAGTCTATTGTTAGATAATATAAGTATATCGGATTGGTTCTAGTTCAAGCTTTAACATATACAATAGTAATATTAACACTATCATTTATTCTAGTTTTGTTTCATTGTACGGCTAGTCAAGGGTGGATAGGTTTATAGAACATTTAGAGTGTCGATTACGATAAATTGTAGAGAATAAAATTAATATATCACTTTAGAAAAGCTCAATTTTGAACAATGGTTTCACAAGTCGAAAGGCGTGAGCGAAATTGTGTTCAATTATAAGACTAATAGTGAATTGATACCGGATATTTTGCCGTAAGTGCGCCTGTCACCATTACATCCGAAAATAAAGAGAAATTCTAAAGTATAACGAGACCAACAGTATGGGTCACTTTAATACATGTATACTCAAAATGTGCAAAGCGCATAGTGATTCATTATATATGTATGATGATTTAAGACTGAAATATTTACCAATACAATTTACACATAATTATTCTCTGTACACATTCAAATCATTGTTTTCAAATGAAAATCCATTAATTATAAAACATTTAGCCATGTTTATATTTCATGCTTTTCACAAAAGAACATGTTTTTTAGAGACTTTGTGAATATGTAGTTTTTTCGCGTTGATTGCCTAAAATATTGGTGGTTTTGTATATTAAATCTATGTATATATGTTGATGCACCAGCTGCATATTTGTTTGTTTGTATATAAAATGCATTGTGTTATGGGCCGGAGGCCAAAATCGTAATAAAGAAATTGAAACATTGCCTCACATGAACGGACTCAATAAAACCTAGTGTAGTGTATACAATGAACAATGTAACACCATGGACAGCGGTATTAAAAAAAACGTTTGTTACCTCAATGATATTATCTTCCATTGTCATTTTTGTTATAAAGTGTTGGCCAATATGTGTTGCTCAAAATTAATACGTTCATATGGTGAGCGCATGTGAAACGATCGATATATCATGTTTTTCAAAGTAAGGGACAAGTTAAGTGTCATAAATCAGATTTCCAATTAAAAAATCAAAGAATATTTACAAACCAATCCTAATGAACCAGAAATAATCCTCATTTTTTTTTTAATATTAATAAATGATGGTGCTGTCTATATGTTTTTCCACTTTTTTGGTCTTCATGAATATTGTTGTGAAGTTAAATACGTAGTAAAGATAAAAGTATGTAGTGTTCTTCTGTAACAATATGTACATAGAATACACTCACGAGTACACTCGTAATAGTAGAATCATTGTTTAATGTATATTTAATTTACGATCTCTATTGATGTTAAAGTTATGCTGAGTGAAAAAATAAATCATACCAACTGTTTGGTGTGCGAGTGTATATATATCTATATTAATAATTGGTACATAATAGAGGCCTTTTAACGGAACAGGAATAATTTACGTCGATAGGGCGGCGACTTTTCTTGCTTATTATTTGTATGTAACATCGAAATGTGTTTAATGACGTTTCCACTTTCATCCTCCATGTACTCTACCGTTTGCTTTCCCTTTAAGTTCGAAAACATATACAAAGATAGTAATGGATACAACTATATGGTCGTTTAATGTGAGAGGGCTGGGAAGTAAAAGCAAGCGAGATCAAATGTTTAGTTGGCTTAAATCACAATCACGATCTATTTCTTTACAAGCGACACATTTAACTAAGGAAGATGAAGCTATCTGGAAAAAGGAATGGGGAGGGGAAGCATATGTTAGTGGTAATACTACAAATAAAGAAGGCATCTGTATATTAATAAATACAACATTTCGATTCAACCTTATAAAATATACGGACATAGTTGGTGGTAGAATTCAAGCTTTGGAAATGAGTGTTGACGACAAAGAATTAACATTAATAACTGATACGGCCCGAACGTAGACGAAGCATCCTTCTATGAAAACTTAGAAACCTTTATTTTACAAAACGACGAAAATTCCTTTATACTTGGCGGCGAATTCAATACAGTTTTAGACATAACACTGGATAAAAAAAATGGCAGACAAGACACGCATAAAACATGTAGGGGGAAATTAACTCAATTATAAATACAAACAATCTTGTAGATATTTGGAGACTTTTTAACCCAAAAAAACTTCAATATACATGGCATTCAAATACTAAACCACCAATATTTAGTAGATTAGACTTCTTTTTAATATCTAATAATCTGGTAAATTATTCAAATAAAAGTGTTATAAAACCCGGTTATAAATTTGATCACTCCATTACTATCATAGGCGTTGACTTTGTAAAAATAATTAAAGGACCTGGATACTTTAAAATAAATAACAGTCTTTTATTAAATACTGAATACCAAAGTGTCAAAAGAAATAATATTCAACAAATTGCAGAAATAAACAAAGATTCAAACCCGAACACTTTATGGGAAATACTTAAAGGCACAATTAGAAACAAAACAATAAAATATGCTGCAACAAAAAAAAAGATTAGATCGCGAAAAAGAGAGTAAATTGATATTAGATATACAGGTAGATACATGGGTGAGAATATAAGGTTATTATTTGAAGTATTAGACCATGTTGAAGACTACAATCAAGCGGCGTTGTTATTTTTCTCAGATTTCGAAAAAGCGTTTGACAGTTTGAACCAAGAGTTTATTCTTAAATGCTTGATAAGTTGGGTAAAACTGTTTTATACAGATGCTAAAAGTTGTATTATTAATAACGGATTTATTTCTGACTTTTTCCCAGAAGAACGCGGTGTTCGCCAAGGATGCCCATTGTCCCCATATTTATTTATTTTTGTATTGAGCTTCTATCTTATGAAATAATAGATAAAAAAAACTATTAAAGGAATAATTATAAATGATCAAGAAATTTAACAAACTTTATTCGCAGATGATGCATCGTTTCTCACAGATGGAATAATAGAGGTGTAGATAGAATTATCCAATTATGTAATTATTATCATAATTTCTACTTTAATTCAAATCAATATAAATTTATAAGTATGGATTGGTTCACCACTTTAAAGGATATTTTTTTCTTGCTTGTATACATATAGACAAATATACAGATCATGTAAAAATAATTCAAATCTACTTCATTTCGGTGGTCGAGTTTTCTGATACCTTTCGAGTTCATTATCCGCGTTTCTTGAATTCGCGAGACAGTGGATTCGCGAATATTAGCGAAAATAAAACTGACGCGAATAATACCGGATTTACAGCATTATCCATACAGGCACTTAAAAATATAAGTAAATGCTCGCATAACATATTGCATTAAAACAAAAAATGGGGAACAATTTAATAAAGACTGGGAGATGCTAAAACATAGAGTTTAATTAACATTGTTGACGTGATACGGGAAATAATCCCCGAGTGTTTAAGATTCTAAAGATATAGAAACGAATGCGCTTGCGCACTGGTGTCTATATCGCAAGAATCTTTCTCATGAGGGAATTAGTTTCCATATCATGTCAACAATGTTAATTAAGGCCATACTAAATTAATTGCTAGATTCTCATCCTCGCCCGTTCCCGTTGTTTTATGTCGCCCCGGTAATTTTTATTTCTTCAAAAATAAATATATATATTAAAAAAAAAAGAACAAAATTAATAAAAAAAAAATACTGAAAGTATTAAACACTATTAAAAATGTGTTTTCAATCTTGGAAGTACTCAGTAGTTTGTTTTACTAGTTTCGCCTCGTGCCGAGGCCATTTTCCATTTGTCGTATAAAATAAACACTAAAAAAATAATATTTCATCCCCCGCCCCTATTTTGAAATACATTTGGATGAGAAAACTAGCAATTAATTTATTACGGCCTAAACTATAAATTATTTATTCTGTGATGAATTTCTTTCCAATCGTCAATATTTTTACAACAGTTTGCCATTTTACACGAGTTTGCACGAGAACGCCAAAGCGACGTTACGTCATACAAACAAAACAAGTGGAACCGGAACTCTTCGTTAATTTCCGTAATCGGTATTTCCTAGTGGCGGAATCTGGCGACGACGTCCGTAAAACAATCAGAACCAATCGGAACTCTTCGCCAATTTCCGTACTCGGTAATAGTGGCTCGGATAGTACTGGGTGCCGCTCAATGGTTTTTGGAAGATGAATGATGAATTTGGTTCGGTTTTCGATTGTAGCTCTCCGCAAAATAGTGCTCTTTTATATAATGTTGTATTGATGAAAATATTGCAGATTTGTGAGTGATTTTATCAATTTCTTGATATTTTATTGCTATGACCGATAAATTATACTTTTTAACAAAATAAATCCCCAAATATGTGTATTTGAAATGAAGACGTTTCGGACCCAAACAGTTCGTTCGGTCCCAAACAGTTCGTTCCATATAATGACTGATAGTTTGGAAGCATTTGTTGAGTTTTCCAAATATATACTTTAATATTACGGTTGAGTTGAAGGGAAGGGAGGAAGAGACATTGTAATTATGATTATATCATATTATGGGAGTGATTGTTTACCGTTTTGTCAGTCGAAAGTGATATGTCAGCTGCATATGAACTTGATATTGTATCAGTAAATCAATTAATAAAACTCTAAACAAAGAAAGATATGACTCATAAAGTCCATACTGACGTCCATGGTACTTGATGTATTGTTAAATTACGCTGATATAGTCTGCAAGTATATATTTTTTCTCCAATCCACAGACATTAGGGTACACCTTTGACATGAGGGTTAGTTTATTGCAAGATACAGATCTTATACATATATCATCTAGTGAAAACATTCCAGATATCATATATTTAATATAAACAATATGAAAATAGTTTATTTAACACTATTACTATGTGATCAATGATTACATCAAATGTATTTATTTTATAAGGGCTTCTAGAAGCATCAAACATTTTTAAAATGTTTAAATTTCTATCGGAGGCTCTAGTGTGTTTTACAAAAGATGGTTTACAGGAGGAATAACTTTTATCAATGACATTTTAGACTAAAATGGAAATCTTTATTCATACATAGAATTGAATGAACACTATAATAATGAACACCATAATATACAGGTAAATACCCCCAATGTAATACAGAAATCAGCGATTTTATTCAAGGTTTTACCCAAAGTCTCAACATTTGAGTAACGGATCCATAAATTATATAATGGGACATGTAGAGATGCGTTCCGAGAAAGATTCCATCAATTCAAATTGGTTCTAATATATTCCATTCTTTTTCTAAAAAATAATTCCAGATTTCGGCGATTTTCATCTAAAAACGCAACGTTTACCCCCAAAACTCACTAAAGCCCCAACGCTCAGATGGCACACATGTCTCAATTTGAAACTTAAATTATGTTCTTTCAGAAAATAATACCCTACAAAATTCCCCGTTGGGGAGTGGGGTCTACCGCCAGCTCAAGAACTATGGCGATTCTAGCAAAGTTTGAACTGATAACTATAGTGTAGTGGCCTTACCCTTCCCAATTGTTTAATAAAATAAATGTATTCATGTAGTGAATTATAAACGTAGTTAACAAGCAAATGCTAGTATTGACTTGATTAAACTTTTAAACACAAAGTTTCCACCATTATATGACAATTAGTAGTTGAATATATTCGGCATTGATACATCATGTTCCATGTCAAGCGTTGAAATGTTTTCATTGTCCTCACCTCCTAAAATATACACGATCGATTAAGATAGTGAAGTCTAATGTATGAGAAAACACATTAGTGAACTATGATTTCGACCAATCGTTTCAGACATAGGCAGTCAATAAACAGCGATCGCTAGAAAGTAATATTGTACATATAAGCCACATTGTAAATGTTTTGGTACGTTCAATCTCTTACAACTTTTCGAAACCCTTTTCTTGATTTCTTTCATAGCATCAAAATTTCGAAATCAAGAGAAAAATTAGAAACATGCCCTAAGTACTTTAATGTATATATCATGATAGGTGGCAGGGGTGCAGCAAAAAAAAACACAAAAAACTTAAAGGTTTTAGCTTACCAGTTTGTATACGGAGATAGTCAAATGGGTCACATATATGTTTCTGTTACAATTTGGTTTTCGTTTTAGGCGTATATTGTCAAATGAAGAAGTCAAACACATTGTAAAGGCTCTATACGGTTCGTTTAAGAAACATACACACGAAGTAAGTTTAAAAAAATAGCATTGTTGATATACTAGGTCTTTATAAAATTTAGTATGGTTTAACGAAATGCTTTTTGTAATAGTATAGTGTCTTCATATGTTTATATATGTATCAAACGTAGATATAAAAGCCGAACAGGAAAAGTAGCATTCACGGACAACTGTCAACAACAAACACACACAGAAAAAATAACAACTGTAAAGATGAATAAAATGCCAAATAAGACATCACAAACACAAAAGGGTTGACAATAGGGCAACCGCCTTGGAACGGTCAGTGGCAAAAAAGGCCGCTGGGTGTTTAAACCAGGTTCTAAGGTGCACCAAACCTCACACTAACCCTATTATCCCACTAAAACGGGACAGTGTAAATAAAGAAAAACCCGCCAAGAATAGGCAATAAATAGATTTTTCATCAAGGCGTTTCTTATACTTGTTGCTGAAAGTTTGTCAGGATATACGACAATTATGAAATGTTATGTCTGCGTTGTTTTTCACTTAACGTCAGATGTTTTAAAATAAAGTGATTATAATTCAATACGTTATTACAGAGAATAAAGACAAATAGAATGGCTGTACTTTTAAACGTGTTTAAACGGAAACACATGGTCAATCAAGTTTCTAAAATATCGAGACAGAAAATCAATACTTCACAGACATTACTTTACATAATGTTATTGTCTACTTAGTAGACCATAATTTGTAACTGAGCAAAATAAAAGAATACCAGAGTTGTCATAATATGTATCGAAATACTTTAACGTTGTAGATGTTAGATGTAGCACATGTACTGTAATAAGCAACAAAGCGGATTGTCTAGTACGAAAAAAAACTAATGGATGTAGATACATGAACGGAACGTAATAGTTGCTCATTACATAAGTAGATCCTTTAACGTCTGTATATTTCTGGTATAATTCAAAAGACCTCTGGCTTCCGGTTTATTTCCGACGCGCATGCGCAGACTGGGTATTTACGCGCTTTAATGAACGCCATTTTGCTTTGGTGTACAGTAGGTCGGCGTTATAATATACACTGGACATTTGAAACAATTGTAATCGTTGCAAAACCGTGGACGAGAATATATTTGGGCTAAAGGTAAGTACCGTACGTATGTAAGTTTTGGTAGGTTATATGGCATATGATCGTTTTGGTTGAAAAGTAGGTCATGCTTCACTGGGCTGTCCCCAAGTTCATGAATCTGTGACTGTGGCTCTGGGAAGTGTTGAGAACTTGTCACACACCATTATGGGGCTTATTTGATATGTATGTTGTGGAGTGTCTATATGGATTTATAAGATTATGTTGAGCGTGAAAAGGTTGCCATATGGGCATGTTTGTTATTGTTTTTTGTTATTGTTTTCGCATGCGCATAAGTTAGGATCACTTTGTCCCAGACATCTTGAAAATTGTATGCGTGTTGCTTTCAAGAAAGAAGGATTTACAATAGATCGACGTCATAATAAACTAATAATAAACTGGACATTTGAAACCATTGTAATCGTGATAAAACCTTTGGCGAGAAGTTTTTTTGGGCGAAAAGTAAGTACGGCATTCAAGTGTTTGTAGGTGTTGTGATAATATGGCATTTTATTATTTTAGAAGAAAAGTAGGTCACGCTTAACGTGGCTGTTCACAAGTTCTTGTGAATTCCTAATTTTGATAGAGCATCATTAAAACAACTGACCAATCAGTGACCAGAAATAAGACATACCTAATACAAAATTTCCCTAAAAGGAATGGACAGGTAGGCCTTTATTACGCTATTAAACTGTAGTAACTTCCCATTGACCACCATGACATTGAAGGCAAACGTTATCAAAATATCAGCCTATTCTTAAACAAGACTCGAAGGTTTGTGTCAGTTTAGTATTGACTAGCGAACGCGAAACTGGGAACCAGTCAAAATTGAACCATATCTACCGACACGGAGGTAAATGTATGAAATTTTGAATATGAGAAAGTTAAACCGTTTATTGAACAACAAATGAACGGAATAAAACAATACAGACTTACATCCATCACATTAATTGAAAAATATTTGAGATAAATCATTAATTTCAGGTTGGGAGGAGGCGTGGCATAGCAAATTGTATCTTTTGATTATTACCTTTATCATGGATATACATGTAGATCTATGTCTTTATAGAACTGTTATTATAATTATTTATGAAGGAATGTGAGGGGACATTTAAGTGATATTTTTTCTGAGGTGAAGTAGATGCTTACAAATCTATCAAATACATACACCTTGTACACTGTCGTGTGAAGAAATGTATTTCCTATCTGACAATACCACTCTTCATACGATCCCTTGTCAAGCCGCCGAGATATCGAAGCCAATGCCACGAAAGTGCAATTTACATAAACTCATAATTTGTCTGATCTTGTCTGGATATCCGGTCAACATTCCAGAATTACGTATCAGTCATTTTTGGCAGTCGGATGCAATTGAGATATTGCGATTAAACTACTGACGTCATTATGTTCTGCATTATGACATAAGTATTTCAATCTCAGTATATCGAGTACATCACTATGACCAGATTGCCGAAAAAAGCAGAAACATAATTTTGGAATAAGGGTCACACTAGTAAGATATAACCAATATGGTGACATTCGATATACATATGAGTTAATGCAGCGGAGCAGTGTACGAGATGTTGCGAATGGATTATTTTTTGTCAGGACACATTTCCGATATATTCAGGAAGAAATCCAATCAAATCAGTATTCAAAGCACTTTGGAATGAAACTTGCTGACGAAATACATTATGTACCGGCAATAAGTATTTGGGAGCTGATTATTTCTGAACCGATGCAGTTTCGAAATGTTTGTGTCGGACATGAATAATAGTTAACTTACAGAGAAAGTGTTTGCAATCAATACTCAAGCGACTGTGCCAAAATGAATTTGAACGAAATCAGACCCAAACATTAACAACAGCTTGTAAACTAATTTAAAAATCGATTTATTTTGTTTATACATCGCTGGAAACAACTCTCGGTTTCAGAACAGACTGTTTTTTAATTTTATTTACTGTTTTCGAACGACGTTGGGGATCAAGGAGCAATATTTAGTATGATTCAATACCGCGATGTAAACCTGACTGATAATGAACTGAAGATCATTTCCGGTCTATTTTGTAACCTACGATGATCTTTCTTCATTATTCCGAAAGGGCGTTACCCGGCAGAAAAAGGAATGCAGACGTTTGTGATTCAAAACAAATAATTATGAAATAAACAGAACCCGTAATTTTCAGACCCAATGACTGAGAATAGAGTGTCAAAACAATCAAGTTCTTTATTTTATTTAATTATTTGTGATATTATTCTATAGAAAATGTAACTTTCTTTGACAATATACATACTTGTCTAAAAATAACACTCACATTACACTTAAAAAATTCGGGTCAGTAGAAATGTGTTCGGCTAGTAAATTTGTGACAGTCACATACCCGATGGGCTAGTAGCTCAATATATTTTTCGTGAAGACTGTTCAGAGCTCCAGACAAACTTTCATGTCAAAGTGTATTTCACCTCCTAAATAAATCTGCAGTGCTGATTCAGATTATTTTAAAGAGTAAATGTTGTAATGGTTTTGCATTTTACTTCAAAATATGACTCTATTAAACTAGCATTGTTAATTTTCAATGCTGATTTTTACTCCCAATATTTTTTTTCAGTGCTGATTTCTTAAATTATAATACTCCCAAAAAATTGCTTATCTCGAGTTCTGAAATAAAGTTTTTATTTTTTTTTAATAATATCAGAAAATATGCGCTATTGTTTACATAGATTCCATCATCTCTAAATCAGAAATACACACCTGAATGTCTGTGTAACTTGCCCCAGAATCAGACTTTCCCCTGAATTTGTCATTAATTTACGGTTTAATTTCTTCTGGAACCAATAAATATTACTATGTCATTATATTAAAGGAAGACAATCCAGTGATTTCTTAATATATTTTTAGTTAGTAAATATATGAAAATATGAGCCGAACCCAGGACAAATTAGTACACAATTGAAACCAACTACTTTCCAAAGGGAAAACCACACAGAATGAAGAAATGAAAGTAGAGAAAAATCGAAGTTAAGGTTTTTGAGAAAACATTATATAAATATGTCACCTTTTTCATGCTTTAAAAAAGATAATTCCCGGACAATAACACATTAAGTTATTTGTTATCATGTTTGTTAGTTTTCTGGCATACCATTAACAAACTTACTTTAAAATAGTAACATATTATGAAGTAAATTGCACTTTAATGCTTTAACATATACCTAAAATTGCCATAAAAGTTCTTAAATGATGTTCGATTACCCCACCCACCGTAAAAAAGTATAACCCTACAGATATCATAATTTAAACTTTTCATAGTTTTTAAATGCATTCTGCTATGTTGTTTTGTCCGAAAAATTGTACTTTTTTAAATAATTATCTATATTTACAGATGCTGATGTACTATGTATATCCATCCTTAATTATGCAGTATCATAATAAAACCACAATTGTGTTCACTGTCCTTATATAACGATCTGGTAAAACCCATGCTTAATAAATGTCTACCTATTTCAAGCTAAAACCCGTATCCCATGCATCTGAATATTTTTATTTGCATATGTTTCATTGTACAGAAGAAATTCATATCCATATTTGTTGTATTGTTATTTATAATATATAGTTATTCATATTCAGAAGTTTCTATCTGGATTTCAGAATTCAGACAGCTGATTCCTCTACATTCATCACACATTGTTGAACAATCCAACCCTTGCCTTTTGCATGTACAACGACTAATATGACAGTCAGTTATGCACTTGCATATGATAACCTGCAAGAGTCTGTCAGGAGCTGGTGTTTCCTTTTTTGTTTGCAATACTAAGTTTCCCTTTTGAAATCGAGGATCGATATCAGTAGTCCCTCTCCAAACCTGAATCTGTGGTTGTTAGATGTGAGTGGAAGTTTTGTTTAGTGAGTAACATAATTATCACTGACGGCAACCTTCTGGAACGGTTTAATAAATCTAAGGGAATCTAACATTCTTGAATATTCCACGAGATTTTATTTTTTGAAATTTTCTTTGGTTTTGGTTTGACTTTTGCAGTCTAGAAGATCTGTATCATCGCCAATCACAATGGTTTCTTGTTCTACTGCACACTCTACAGCTGTTGTAACAATGAGCAGATCATCATCGCTGTCTGTATTGTTTGTTTCCGTTTCATGTGACACTAAGTGCTCAATAAACATGTGAATGAAATGATGATTGTAGAATTCTTTAGAAACATTTTTGTTCATATCCATGGTTATCTTTTTTGTGAATTCACAGTAATTCCAACAATATCCTAGTTTCTTTGCAAATGTGCAGAATGTTGCGTTGATAAAAAGTCCGAATCTCCACCAAACACAAGTGCCGGTACAACATGCTTTCCAAAATTCCTGTCTAATCGTTTGATATGTTAAACCGCGAATCTATGGTATTCTCTGAAAAAGCGACCCACCATCTAAGACATACTTTGATTGATGGGTACCTCCCGTAGATGCTAGCTTGCCAACAAAGTTGAAAATTGCATAAGCAAATTGAGGTTTATTTGCAACCCGAATCGAACCGTCTATAACAAGTGGAAATGGTGGATGCTTGCATAACTTATACGTGAAAAGGGAGCTAGCTCTTCTTGACTTATCCTATCTCTTGCGGCATACACACGACGTTGAAACAAAAACTGTGGATCAGCTGAATGCACTTCACATCTATTTTTATAGATACTTTTGTATCAAGAGTCACGGTTTGAACATTTTCTTGAATGAGCACGCAAGCACCTTTCCCAGACATAGTTGATAACTTTTTGTCAAATATCTTTATAAATACTGAAAAGGTGATCCCTTAGAAGCAACAAACACAAACAAGAGAAAAAGGTAGCAGACTCGGTTTTACTGAGCCTGTTCATGAGAGGTAATGATACGATGTAACACCTCTCATGCCTCCTAGCACCGGTAAAGCGATATTCTACATTGAAGCAACACAGAATGGGCTTGATTATCCCAAAGGACCAGTAAATAATAACACTACTGATTTGTAGTCGGGGCGACCTTTTACGGCCGCCACACAGCACTAAACAAACGCTAGTGTGAATGTCAATAAATACTGAAAAGGTGATCCCTTGGAAGCAACACACTCACGCAAGAGAGACAAGTAGCAGACTCGGTTGTATTGAGTATGTACATGAGAGGTAATTATAAGATGCAACACCTCTCACGCCTATAAGAATGACATTTACAATGTTGTCTTTTATTACGCCGCTTGAAATGCTTCGTATCATATCCACTGAAGGGCGTTCTTGCTACGACAGTTTCACACATATTTTTTCATATCAATATCATCCCTGTGTTGTCTTGACTTTCTGTTCTCTTTGTGCTGTTCACTCAAAGTGAAGGTCACACTAGTGAATTCCTGCATATCTTGATTGGTACATATGCTCAAGCTGTCCAAGTTTAGAGAAGTCAGACAGACCTTTTTAGTTCTGCCATACCCCTTCCCCTTGTTAGGCCACCCACTGTAATTGCTCATGAGTAGTTGCTTTATCACGAGATCGGTCGACAGAACTTCCCAATAACGATCAACTTACACGCGCTACATGAAAACCTTTTATAAAATGTGTGCACATTTCGTGATAGTAATTTTATAACTGAGACATGTTTTGAAAGTATGAATATGCAGCCTTTATGTAGAGATTGACCAGCAGCTGCCAACTATGGCAACATTCTTGACACAGATTTGAGATGAAGGGCTAAATTGCCGAGGAGTTCTGCTGTAATAAATGTACGTAATATTTGCACCATGTCCATATATTGTAGCCAGAGTTTTGAGGTTCTAGAGTTTGAAGCAGAAGCTATTGGCTCAGTTTCAGGAATTCACCTGATCATAAACGAGTTATCGGACATATTGACTACCTTTATTTCCTTCTAAAAGTTCAATCAATAGATTGATAGACTTGTTTGCTTCTTGACTTCCCGTTTCAGCCTCAGGATTTATATCTGATAAATTCATCAAAACATTCTTTTGACATTCTAGTCTAAGGTTCCATCTCAGATTCCATTTCAAGCATTTGAACTGGCCGTATACACTGAACATTATAAATTAATGGAGACCGGCTTCTACAAAAAAAGTGTCAGTATGTATATTCAATTATTAATCATCGTTGTATTGCACTGGGCATTTAGTGAGCTAACCTCGGTTTTAAATCTCATTTGAAAGACTGGTCAGGTGTGATTTTTTAGAAGTATTTAGAAAATTAATCCAAATTCTGTCCAGACTGGGATAGAACGAACGACCCCTTTATAACTAAAATAAATATAAAGGCCGGACAGGAAATGCAGCTTTCACGGTAAACCCAAAAAACATGCAAAAGGACAAACATGAATGGCGATGTCAACACAGAACGAAGGCATATGGCGCCACAAACACAAAAAGGGTTGAAAATAGGGCTACCGTCTTGGAACGGTCAGTGGCAAAAACCGAGGTGCTAACCATTACCCCACGGTGACACCTAAGTGCATACGAATGGCTCTTGATATAGCTTCTCAGATAAGTCGTTTTGCTTCATAGCATATTAAAGAACAATAGAAATATATTCAGGATTCCTATGTATGTTTTTCTCTCCCTGGGGCAGATCAAAATAACCTTTAATGTGTCGATGAGCAGTTAAACAAAATGCAATTTTATAGCGTATTTTGTGTTTAAATAAATGTAACCATTGCGTTAAATATCTTCAGTTTCACAATAATATTTCGCAATAATCAAAGACCAATGTATTGTAGACTCATTCTCAAGGAAAGACCCTTTAATTAATAGATACGTGTGTTATAAGATTCGTAAATTCAATCTAATTTGACCAAGTGTGTCGTTTAAATATGTTCTAAACTAAGTTCATTGATTGAAAACAGAGAGACATCATATACATGTTAATCAGATTACTATATATTTATATTTACAAAACGAAAGTAAACAAGTTGTATAGTATTCGGACATGTCCTTTAGACGAAATTTCATTTACAAAATAAACCAACTATAAGAGCTTCGATTTTGTTCTATTTTCTATTTGAGATCAAACTATGTCTATACATTCAGAAACAATCATAAGATTTTCTGTTGCAAATAGTCCTGGGTAAAAGTTCATATTTACTCGACCTATCGTCCATCACAGTTTAATCTGCAACCTAACCTTATTTATATAAAAAAAACAGACTAGTAAAGTTAGACTAATAATAAAGTAACTGATTACAAATAACTATCACCCTGTGTGGTTGCTTGGGTAGAATACAACCACTGCAAATTGTGCTTAAACCATAGGGGATTCCTCCAAACCCCTACGTCATATTCATTTTGGCATTTTTATCATACTCATTCAAGGTCTTTATCATGACAATGCGTATGGAAACGTTGCTTTATTGTGAATGAAGTGTCTACTATATAATTCACAGCAACTCTACGGTTGTTAGGTTATACTGTTAAATGAAACGGATAAGCCCCATTTCGGGGGGCATTTATGACCTCAGGTGCACCATTCGAACAAACATATAATGATGCTTCACATAAACTTGGGGTTGTCCGTGGTCGAGTGGTCTCAGACTTGAAATCACATGTCCCTCACCGCTGTGGGTTCGATTCCCCATGGGGCCAGGACTGTTAAGTATGAGTATCAGGCTATCCAGCTTGCTTGCGGAACGTCGGTGGTTCTACTCAGGTGCGCGCCCGTGCACGAAAAAATGCCCGGGTTTGCACCTGGGGTCTTCCTCCACCAATAAAAAGCTGAACTGTCGCCAAATGACCTTAGCTGTTGGTGCAACTATAAAATCCAGTTTAATGAATTCATATAAGATTTGATTGAATTCCGACAAACGGTTTCTGAGAAAAAGTCGTCAGAAGCAAAAGATAATGACGACGACGGACAGACAACGGACGGACGACGGACGAAGAATGATTCCAAAACATCACATTGAGCCTTCGGCTCAGGTGATCAAAAACACTGACAGATGACAACGATTTTTGAATTTTGAAGTCCCGATGAGTTTGTTGCAGTTGAGATTTACTAAAAACTGGCAGAGATGTAATTGATAATAGAGTATATTGTGCTAAAAATACAAAAACTATTAATTGTTAACACGGGTCTTTTAAAAAAGTCCATCTATACATAGTTGTTTTAACATATATACAAGTGCACATAAAATGCAGAACGGTTATAATTTTTACTACATTATTACCGTATACACTCTTTATGGGACGGGCCTCATCCTTTGACAAAAAACTAATAATCTCAATTTTCTTGTGCAAATGTATTTCTAACAGCGATTTACAGTTACCTATAGAAATTCTCTCCCCCCAAATACAATAGGCTCGAAATGTGTCTTTAAAGACACATTTCCCAACGCTACTTGGTCATTGAAAAAGCACGGGAAGCTTGAATATTTACAGCCAGCACGCTTCATGGCTGATCAACTCAGGTATATAAATTGAGGCCCGCTCTTAGATTTTTATTTGTATAGCATTGCTATATTGAGAGTGAGAATAGCTTAACAACACTTTGTAATTTACTTTAATGAAGAAATATATGTTCGTAATTTAGCTTTTAAATACAAAACTTATCTGGTATTTCTTAATTGTTTTTAGACCAAAAATCAGAGCACAAACACAATAAATATACAACATTCTTTAATGTGTTATTATGTTTACTGGTCACACATGCTTTAATGGGTGGACCTCATAACCTGAAGAAAAATTGAATATCACACTTTCTTCCATCCCCTTACTCTTTAAATCTTAGTCATCTCTGTGTGTGAGATAAACTTCATTTCCACATTGGAGTTATCTGTTAATTTCAGTTATTGCAATAATTCATCCGGGGCTGCCAAAGAAAGGGCTCTAATATTTGCCATCATGAACGAGTTAAATATGTTCATACGACAGGTTGTGTGAAGGCAGTAGAGGAATTAGAAAATATATCTCAAGACAATATTGAGGATTTACTGATGCTTGACATATGCTACATAGACAACTCTCGTGTGACAGAATTTGCTTAACAAATAGATAAATTATGTCATGCAAAGCATGTACCTGAGCTTATAGACGACATATCAAAGTGGCTATTTAAACACATAAACCAGAAGATGTTTTCTTTCCCTCGTAATCGCCAACTTACAACATATTTTATTACTTGATTTCTCTTCTTGCATATATACATATAAGGGTGAGAAAATACATACATCTACAAAATACCTTTCAAAAAGCATTGGATCCCCGAGGGGATACGAAAATGTTGGAATAAATTAATAAATGGGGAAAAAACATTTATACAGTGCTACAGTTTATAAAAACCCAAGCACTTCCGGTTTACGCCTTCATCAGATGTACACAAACACGAAAAGAACAAATAAGAAACAAAAACACTAAAATACACGGCAGTTTAAACAAAACTCTTTAAAAACAGCTTATCGCTTGGCAGTGTTGCAGGGACTGGTTACGTTGAATAGACACTCTGGAACCAAATGTGATACTAATAAAAGAACATATCTGGTTGGATGAGGGTAAAACTGTACGCTGACATTTAGTTATGAAGAGAGTGTGAAGATGTGAAAAAGATAACACAAACCCTACCTCAAGAAGGATAAAAACCTAAAACCTAAAATCGATACTGCAGGATACAGTATAAAGCAACTCCAAAACTAATCAAAACAATGAATAAGGCTAAAATAATAAAATAAAATAAATGGAGATATTTAGATCAAGGGAAGTAACAAAATTACTAATAATAGAACATTGCTGGTTGGATGAAGGTAAAATTGTACGCTGACATTTATGATTAGTTATGAAGAGAGAGTGTGTGAATGAATAACCCTACCTCAATACCTAAGACATAGAATCGATACTGCAGGATATAGCAAAAACAACTCAAAAGATAATTAAAACTATGAATAAGGCTAAAAAACTAAATGGAGAAAATTGGATCAATGGAAGTAATAAAAAACAGAGTATGTGTGTATACATTTATATATTCTCTAAGATGTATCTAGTCCCCTGTGTTGATTCCTACACAAAACATCTTTGCGACATATATAAATATTATTTATGAAAGAACATCTCGAACGATGTTGACTGCGAGACAGCCACAAGCCTAATGGCGGTTAGCTGCATGTTTACTTTGCTCGTGAGAAAAATATAAAAATGTTATAGTATTCTACCTTACTTGGGGGTTTGGTGAATGTAAAGTGAAATAACAAATGTGAGGAGATCAGGATCTTAAAACAAAAGCTGACTCTGATACTGTTTAGTGTGATAAAACTGAGGATTTTTGTGTCAGCAAGGGATATTTCTTTGTTATATTGGACACTATTGGACATTATCCCTCGTGCAGATCGTTCACGCTAGGTGAGTCTTACACATCCGTTGTAAACAGTGTATTACTAACCATAGTTGCATACATTGATCGATGAATGCTGATATGTCTGCCATGGAGGTCACACAATCCATATCATCGCAGTCTATTTCTCTAGACGATAGCGCTGTGAAGAAAATAGCTGATGCCATCCTAGCTTTATTCACGCCACAAATTTGTGACATGATTAAACTTGAAAATAAGGACCTAGTTCAGACTATAGTTGATGGAGTGCTTGAGGGCCTAAGCCAGCGTATTGTGGTGCTTGAGAACGAAAATAAATCGTTACGCGCCCGAATCGACAAGCTCGAGAGTATGCTGCTGACGTGTCTGAACAGTACAGCAGACGTAACTGTCTTAGGATATCAGGGATACCAGAATCCCCCGGGGAGTCGACCTACGAACACGTCATAACTCTGAACAATGCCATTTGCCCGGACATAGAGCTAAGGGATATTGATCGCTCCCATCGTGTCGGCAAGCCCTCATCAACCCTAACAAAACCGAGGGATATCATTGTAAAATGTTGAACTTATAGAGCCCGCAGTATGACGTACAGAGCCAGAACCCTGGCAACAGACAATGGCTACGGCGGCGTCTTTGTTAATGAAGACCTAACTAAAGTGAGAAGTTTCCTCTTATTCCGTGCAGGCGTTTGCTGAAATCTAAAAACATTAACAGTGTATGGACATCATATGGTACGATTCTCATACGCGACCTCTCCCTAAAGGTACACAGGATAACCAACGAAGAAGAGCTGATACGTGCCTGTCCGGTGGCTGCTAATGACTCCCGTTAACGTGTTAAGCATACAGACTGACGTGTGTTGTCATATACTCATATACTATTGAGCTATGACTGTGTTGAACTATTGCAAACTCATTTACAATTTTTCTAAATTCTAGATATTACATGTGTTGTTTCCTTTCACTTTCTAAACAACAGATTGTTTAAAAAGATAGTAATGTACGTCTATATGTCAGTTAAGTTAATAATAAGCCGCATGCGTGACGCGGGCATTCACCCACCCATTGTTTATTATTATTGTACTGCAGTGTTGTGTTACCATGGCATAGCACAAGACAGTCTGACCACCCATTTCACATAATTGTCACTTTCCATGCATTGTAAACAATGTTAGCAGTGCATACACATGTGTCTCTCTTATCACGAGGTTTTACCTTTGTATTATTACCTATATTCCGTAACGAATTAACCTCCGCTCCATCACATATGTAGTGTGTCGATGGATTTTTCTGGTACCTCGTGCAGTGAGTGCGCGCATGTTTGACATTAATGCATGACCGTTGTGTTGCGATTATTGCTGGCAAAACTACGTGATAATTGTGTAAATATGTTTATTGGGAAGGCACCAACGGACAAACACATAAGAAAATTTTATCATTTATTAAATTGTATGGCAATTATTGGGCGCGGCTCCAGTATTACATAGAAATTTACTAAATATAACATTGCTAATTGTCATTAAATTTGATTTCACTGAATTGAAGGATTCGCTGACGGCCATATGGCAGCGATCAAAATGAATTTTGATAATGCCACAGAGCAGCAATCAAAAGAAATTTTGATACTGCCACCGCCAAAAGAAAATGATTATGGCAAAAGCGAATCCCTCACTGCCGAAGAAAAGAGGATATCATTGTATGAATATGTAACTCGCATACAGTACTGTATATTATTAAAAATATATATATCATAACGTGAGCCGCGCCCTACCATAATTCAAAACGAATACGCTTTATATAACTTGCAAAGGAACATTTCTTGTACTGGCACCATAAAGTAACAACTGGTATATCGCTTGTAATGAAGTGCAACAACTTTGCAAGTGCTAATCTGACTGTGCACAACAAACTGCAAAACTGAGTTAAATGAACCAAAATTAAAGTGGGTTGGACTGACTTCAATCATCCCCTGACTTTGAATCCTTGTATATAGCACCATAGCTGTGCAATCAAAACTGTACACCAATACATCGGACTCTAGGTTCAAACTCCTATGTCGGCTTGGAGCCGCTAAACCTGCTCAATGTCGTAAACGGGGCGGGGTGGGGGTGGAGGGGTGGCTAGGAGCCGCTAAACCTGCACAAGGTCGTAAAGGGGTGGGGTCACCGCACACCACACGACACGCTGACCAATGTAAAATACTCTTTCGGTAACAACCTGAATATGATCCTGTGAATAATTAATTTAAGCGACATACACTTCTCAAAACTGCTAACTACACCGCTCACGTTTTGGGTTATATATATCGATGGGTTGAATGTTTTTCAATAAAATAAAAAGGAAATACCAATTCAATCATTTTTACATCATTTCATTTTATTTTTTTCATGGGCAATGCTAGAACTAAACCACAATAAGCAATTACAAACGACCCATGTAAACACTAAAGTCACACTTTTATGAACAAGAAATGAAAAGTGTGACTTTAGTGTTTACATGGGTCGTTTGTAATTGCTTATTGTGGTTTAGTTCTAGCATTGCCCATGAAAAAAATAAAATGAAATGATGTAAAAATGATTGAATTGGTATTTCCTTTTTATTTTATTGAAAAACATTCAACCCATCGATATATATAACCCAAAACGTAGCGGTGTAGTTAGCAGTTTTGAGAAGTGTATATGTATACAGTTGTATAAAGTATTAAAAGTTGCGCATTGATAAATAATTAGGTAAATTACCAGGTGTCGCCGGCAAGTCTATCCTCCATTATGATACAGAAGAAAAACAATTGTATACCAGTGTACTGAGTGATAGTAGACTCGTAATGAGTGTCAATACTGAATAACGCATTATGACCGCTTAGATGAAGAGACAGTGAAGGTTAATGCCGCCCCCATTCTAAAAGACTAGTCGGTATCGTGAAATGGAATCAACCATACAGTACGGGTCAGACTTCCCATCCGCAAAAGGAACTCTAAAATTATGACCAAAAATGTTAGTGGAACATGGCCCACATACTTAAACTGTGTTATCAGGGTTATCCCTCAAATTTAAATTCATTCGTCCATAAAACAAGCGTTTCAAAGATGGGATATCAAACTCAAATCGCATTTCAAATTCTGAACCAGGGCAATCGGGAAAAACATTAGTTTAAACATATTTATTTTACATTGATTGCGAAACAAGTTATTGCAACTTAGATTAATCACTCTCGATGGCTTCCTGGGTAGAACCAGTACTAAGCAATGTGGATTAATTATCTTGCTCAAGGATAAATAACGTGGCCGCGGCGAGGATCGAACCCACGACCTCTCGATCTGGAGTTCGGCGCTCTACCACTGGACCACGCACTCCACTGAAAACATTAATGAAAGTGGCTTAATATGAAGATCAGCTGATTGAATATTGTGTTCCAGATAAACCCATTATTGCACCTATTACTGAGATGGGACCAGTCCTAACCTCCTCGTTTAATACGATAACATCGTAAAAGGGTAGGATACAAATCTTGAACATCGATATTACGGAGAGTTTTGCCGATTGGCCAAACATGAGAACCCTGGTTACAATGCAGGCCGTCCAGTCAAGAATTAGATTGGAAGAAGTCATGCGGGCCCTGTGAAACCCATGCTCGCGCTTGCTTTCCACTACATTACCGGAGATGATTCATTGAACGCTGCTTTGTCGGCGCCGCTAACCAGTACATCAGCTGATGATTCACTTCGCACTGCTCTTATCTGTAGCAAGGTCCGGACATCGAGCAACACCTGCGTATAGCCTGTTCTTACACTGGCCCATCACTTTCCTGCCCAGAACAAGCTCGGTACATGAAACAGAATACAATTGTAATCAGTAACGAGTTTCTAACATATTGGGTATTATTTAAAGTAATTTAAATCTGACTTTAATTATGGTATTATTTTTATGATAATCATGAGTAGAACTATTATTATTACTGATATTGGTATTATTATTAACGCTATTACTATATATACAAAAATCGGATTAATTTCAAGGCATCATGAGAATAAATTATGGCGAAATACCATATAACAACAGGGCATTAGGATAGAAATAAGCAGTCAAGTAGATAAAAGTGAGAAAAATCAGTTTTATACTCAAATGAAAAAGTACCGACCTCATGTGTGCTTCAGCAAGGTAGAAGGAAGTAGATAGACAGCGCATGCGCAATTAAACGAAAATACCATAGCAGATCCAGCTTACGAAACATTTGGTCCCTCCCAATAACTATGGCTATAACTAGTAATAGCCCTTAATATGTACTTGACTTCTTTCTACTAGTTATATATGAAAAATATGGCCCATTAACTAATTTGTATATAATAATAGAACATCTTTGCTCACCCAAGTGAGATGTAATTGTGTATTTGTAAGCCTTAGCGAGCTGAATGTTCAGGAAAGTTAATTAAAAAATTCAGCGACGACGCGGCTTCTAAATAGGTATATCATGAGAAGCACGCGCATTGCAACCATGGCCTGACCTAGTATTGAAGTATATTGTGTCACATTGGAAACACATGTTTGTATTATTTACTTTGGAGTAAAGCATTGTTTAAGAAATAACATTCTTTCCAAAATAAGCAATCGTAAATACTGCAACTGTTATATCACGTGACGATACACTGTTTTGTTTTGTTGTTGTTTTTCAAATTATATACTTTTCGACAATGTACGGAGATAATTATTCTGTCCAGAATAGTAATCGTGCATTATTATTATTTGTGAAAGGCTAGGCTGTAATTAGTTTAACTCCGTTACACGTAACAATGGTACTGTTTTTTCCAATATGATATATACTTCTCGATTATATAACAGTATGTATGGATACAATGCAGTCAGGTACGTGGATCCATTTGATTGTATACCATCGCATATGTATGCAAACATTGATCTCGGCACGCCTTAAGCACTCGCTTCATCAACTTATCACAGACAAATGTAATGGCTTTATATACTCATGTTTTTAAATTCATAAAGCAATCGTATATTAATTTATTAATTTATTAATTGTAAATCTCTATACATTCTTACCGAGTTGCACTCTTTGTAACTGCATTGACGATGCTTCTGCTTCTGGATACAATGTTGTACATTAAGTATGTGGATACGTTTGACTGTATATAGGTGTATATGTTGTTTTTTGTGTGTAATCGTATATGTATTTACGTATGTATGCGCGGATGTTATAATAACATAAGCGCTGGTTTTATATTTAGATATTATTGAATGCCGATATAACTATCCTTACTTACCTAAGTGACATCTCTAGATGTATCTTTAGTGGGTTTGTTTGCATGCCAAATTTCAGCTAAGCACTCAAGCAAAGCATGTCCACAGTTTTTAAACATGCAGATAGGCATTTTCCCAAACACAAATAGTATTATAAAACAACCAATCATGTTTCCCTTGCATTTTTATCACAAACAGTTCCTTTATATCCCGTTAGGGTATTTTTCCCTCATCCTCTACCTTTTTCTTTTTTGTCTGCCATTTTTCGGAACTCTTGGAGTGTGAGTGTGAGTCTTTGGGGTGTGGAAATAGCGTCATGTTGCCTAATAGTTGTCATTCACACGTGGATACACTACGCTACGGTGGTTTGCTGGTGATGGACTTGTTCTTACTATCTCTAATGACTAATGATTAATTTCAGAACATATCCTGCCACACGCATGCCATCGTACCGTTGTGATTATATGTTTTCAGCTTCACTTCAGCTCCTTATCATACTTTATGTCCATGCTTCCTCGCTTTGCTTATTCTCCACATTGCTGAATATATATTCCATATCGCACTGCCGTGGTACAATTGTAAAACCGCACACTCATCTTACAATAGGAAAAACACTCAGAGATAATATGCACTTCTCAAAATGTATTTTTATAGCAGTATTAACTATAACACTACAATAGGGCTACCGCCTTGGAACGGTCAGTGGCAACAAAGGCCACTGGGGGTTTAAACCGGTTCTAGGGTGCATCAAACCTCTATACCACTATTACTATGGCTTACAACGATTATATTACGCCCTAACCCAGGTCCTGTTTCCTCAAATAGTCCGTCTACACGGTCGTCATCTTCCTCAAGCAATTCGTCCTCTATCTACTCGGATATGTTTGAAATTTCCAATCACCTGTCATTGGTCCATTATAACGTGCAAAGTATTCAGCCAAAATTAGATATTATAAATGCTGAACTGCATAATTTTGACATTCTATTATTCTCTGAAACTTGGCTCAGTGACTCCATTTCTACCGAAAGCCTAAGATTCCCAACCTTTATTATCCCTGAACGCCGGATCGACCAGGTGACAGCCATGGTGGCGTAATGATATACGTTAAAGCCTCATTGTACTACTCGCGCAGGTCCGATCAAGAAATAACCCAATTAGAATGTATTTGGATTGTTTTATCCCTGAACCAAAACCATGTACTGGTAGGTGTTTCTTACAGACCACCTAATTCTGATGTTACGTATATTAATATGATAGAGGATTCAATAAATCTTGCTATCGATACAGGAGTTAAAGATATCATTATTACGGGTGATTTTAATTTTAATATGTCAAATCAGTATACTTCACGAAAGGTTGATATGTTATGTCAGCAATTTAATCTAGTCCAGCCTATTAACGAACTCACTTATTTTACTGAGACATCTGCTTCTCTAATTTACATCCTTTTACTTAGTAATATAGACTCCCTTATTACATGCGGTGTTGCCGAATCTTTTCTTAACCAAGATACCAGATATCACTGTCCTGTATATGGCATCTTTAAATTTACAAAATCCTAATTTAAATCTTTCACCAGGAAAATTTGGAAATATGATGAAGGGGACTACGACCTCCTGCGACTAAAAGTAAATCAAATTAATTGGGATGAATTAAACAATAATGAAGTTAATATTTATGCAAAATATATTTCTGACAAAATTCTTTCACTTAGCGAAAGCTGCATACCTAATAAAACGAACGAACCTTATCCAACATTGGGACAAATTTAAACGTTTAAGAAACAATACAATTACAAAAATACGTGCATCAAAACAATCGTATTATGATAACCTCTCCAATAAGCTTAAATGTTCTACTCTCTCTTCTAAAGATTGGTGGAAGGCTCTTAAAACATTTATAAAGCATAATGAAACTTCATCCATCTACCCTTCTCTACTTCGTCACCCAAGAATTCCATGTTGTTGTTCCCGCACC
>JAWPHD010011441.1:0-83898 GCA_037043455.1 Cyrtodaria siliqua
GTATAATGTGTTGTTTATATACTAAAGAAAGGCTATTATCGTTATGGTATAATGTGTTGTTTATATACTAAAGAAAGGCTATTATCGTTATGGTATAATGTGTTGTTTATATACTAAAGAAAGGCTATTATCGTTATGGTATAAAGTGTTGTTTATATACTCAAGAAAGGCTATTATCGTTATGGTATAATGTGTTGTTTATATACTAAAGAAAGGCTATTATCGTTATAGTATAATGTGTTGTTTATATACTAAAGAAAGGCTATTATCGTTACGGTATAATGTGTTATTTATATACTAAAGAAAGGCTATTATCGTTATTGTATAATGTGTTGTTTATATACTAAAGAAAGGCTATTATCGTTATGGTATAATGTGTTGTTTATATACTAAAGAAAGGCTATTATCTTTATGGTATAATGTGTTGTTTATATACTAAAGAAAGGCTATTATCGTTATGGTATAATGTGTTGTTTATATACTAAAGAAAGGCTATTATCTTTATCGTATAATGTGTTGTTTATATACTAAAGAAAGGCTATTATCGTTATGGTATAATGTGTTGTTTATATACTAAAGAAAGGCTATTATCGTTATGGTATAATGTGTTGTTTATATACTAAAGAAAGGCTATTATCTTTATGGTATAATGTGTTGTTTATATACTAAAGAAAGGCTATTATCGTTATGGTATAATGTGTTGTTTATATACTAAAAAAAGGCTATTATCGTTATGGTATAATGTGTTGTTTATATACTAAAGAAAGGCTATTATCGTTATGGTATAATGTGTTGTTTATATACTAAAGAAAGGCTATTATCGTTATGGTATAATGTGTTGTTTAAATACTAAAGAAAGGCTATTATCGTTATGGTATAATGTGTTGTTTATATACTAAAGAAAGGCTATTATCGTTATGGTATAAAGTGTTGTTGATATACTAAAGAAAGGCTATTATCGTTATGGTATAATGTGTTGTTTATATACTAAAAAAGGCTATTATCGTTATGGTATAATGTGTTGTTTATATACCAAAGAAAGGCTATTATCGTTATGGTATAATGTGTTGTTTATATACTAAAGAAAGGCTATTATCGTTATGGTATAATGTGTTGTTTATATACTAAAGAAAGGCTATTATCGTTATGGTATAATGTGTTGTTTATATACTAAAGAAAGGCTATTATCGTTATGGTATAATGTGTTGTTTATATACTAAAGAAAGGCTATTATCGTTATGGTATAATGTGTTGTTTATATACTAAAGAAAGGCTATTATCGTTATGGTATAATGTGTTGTTTATATACTAAAGAAAGGCTATTATCGTTATGGTATAATGTGTTGTTTATATACTAAAGAAAGGCTATTATCGTTATGGTATAATGTGTTGTTTATATACTAAAGAAAGGCTATTATCGTTATGGTATAATGTGTTGTTTATATACTAAAGAAAGGCTATTATCGTTATGGTATAATGTGTTGTTTAGAAAGGCTATTATCGTTATGGTATAATGTGTTGTTTATATACTAAAGAAAGGCTATTATCGTTATGGTATAATGTGTTGTTTATATACTAAAGAAAGGCTATTATCGTTATGGTATAATGTGTTGTTTATATACTAAACAAAGGCTATTATCGTTATGGTATAATGTGTTGTTTATATACTAAAGAAAGGCTATTATCGTTATGGTATAATGTGTTGTTTATATACTAAAGAAAGGCTATTATCGTTATGGTATAATGTGTTGTTTATATACTGAAGAAAGGCTATTATCGTTATGGTATATTGTGTTGTTTATATACTAAAGAAAGGCTATTATCGTTATGGTATAATGTGTTGTTTATATACTGAAGAAAGGCTATTATCGTTATGGTATAATGTGTTGTTTATATACAGAAGAAAGGCTATTATCGTTATGGTATATTGTGTTGTTTATATACTAAAGAAAGGCTATTATCGTTATGGTATAATGTGTTGTTTATATACTAAAGAAAGGCTATTATCGTTATGGTATAATGTGTTGTTTATATACTGAAGAAAGGCTATTATCGTTATGGTATATTGTGTTGTTTATATACTAAAGAAAGGCTATTATCGTTATGGTATAATGTGTTGTTTATATACTAAAGAAAGGCTATTATCGTTATGGTATTATGTGTTGTTTATATACTTAAAAAAGGCTATTATCGTTATGGTATAATGTGTTTTTTATATACTAAAGAAAGGCTATTATCGTTATGGTATAATGTGTTGTTTATATACTAAAGAAAGGCTATTATCGTTATGGTATAATGTGTTGTTTATATACTAAAGAAAGGCTATTATCTTTATGGTATAATGTGTTGTTTATATACTAAAGAAAGGCTATTATCGTTATGGTATAATGTGTTGTTTATATACTAAAGAAAGGCTATTATCGTTATGGTATAATGTGTTGTTTATATACTAAAGAAAGGCTATTATCTTTATGGTATAATGTGTTGTTTATATACTAAAGAAAGGCTATTATCGTTATGGTATAATGTGTTGTTTATATACTAAAAAAAGGCTATTATCGTTATGGTATAATGTGTTGTTTATATACTAAAGAAAGGCTATTATCGTTATGGTATAATGTGTTGTTTATATACTAAAGAAAGGCTATTATCGTTATGGTATAATGTGTTGTTTAAATACTAAAGAAAGGCTATTATCGTTATGGTATAATGTGTTGTTTATATACTAAAGAAAGGCTATTATCGTTATGGTATAAAGTGTTGTTGATATACTAAAGAAAGGCTATTATCGTTATGGTATAATGTGTTGTTTATATACTAAAAAAAGGCTATTATCGTTATGGTATAATGTGTTGTTTATATACCAAAGAAAGGCTATTATCGTTATGGTATAATGTGTTGTTTATATACCAAAGAAAGGCTATTATCGTTATGGTATAATGTGTTGTTTATATACTAAAGAAAGGCTATTATCGTTATGGTATAATGTGTTGTTTATATACTAAAGAAAGGCTATTATCGTTATGGTATAATGTGTTGTTTATATACTAAAGAAAGGCTATTATCGTTATGGTATAATGTGTTGTTTATATACTAAAGAAAGGCTATTATCGTTATGGTATAATGTGTTGTTTATATACTAAAGAAAGGCTATTATCGTTATGGTATAATGTGTTGTTTATATACTAAAGAAAGGCTATTATCGTTATGGTATAATGTGTTGTTTATATACTAAAAAAAGGCTATTATCGTTATGGTATAATGTGTTGTTTATATACTAAAAAAAGGCTATTATCGTTATGGTATAATGTGTTGTTTATATACTAAAGAAAGGCTATTATCGTTATGGTATAATGTGTTGTTTATATACTAAAGAAAGGCTATTATCGTTATGGTATAATGTGTTGTTTATATACCAAAGAAAGGCTATTATCGTTATGGTATAATGTGTTGTTTATATACCAAAGAAAGGCTATTATCGTTATGGTATAATGTGTTGTTTATATACTAAAGAAAGGCTATTATCGTTATGGTATAATGTGTTGTTTATATACTAAAGAAAGGCTATTATCGTTGTGGTATAATGTGTTGTTTATATACTAAAGAAAGGCTACTATCGTTATGGTATAATGTGTTGTTTATATACTAAAGAAAGGCTATTATCGTTATGGTATAATGTGTTGTTTATATAATAAAGAAAGGCTATTATCGTTATGGTATAATGTGTTGTTTATATACTAAAGAAAGGCTATTATCGTTATGGTATAATGTGTTGTTTATATACTAAAGAAAGGCTATTATCGTTATGGTATAATGTGTTGTTTATATACTAAAAAAAGGCTATTATCGTTATGGTATAATGTGTTATTTATATACTAAAAAAAGGCTATTATCGTTTTGGTATAATGTGTTGTTTATATACTAAAGAAAGGCTATTATCGTTATGGTATAATGAGTTGCTTATATACTAAAGAAAGGCTATTATCGTTATGGTATAATGTGTTGTTTATATACTAAAGAAAGGCTATTATCGTTATGGTATAATGTGTTGTTTAGAAAGGCTATTATCGTTATGGTATAATGTGTTGTTTATATACTAAAAAAAGGCTATTATCGTTATGGTATAATGTGTTATTTATATACTAAAAAAAGGCTATTATCGTTTTGGTATAATGTGTTGTTTATATACTAAAGAAAGGCTATTATCGTTATGGTATAATGAGTTGCTTATATACTAAAGAAAGGCTATTATCGTTATGGTATAATGTGTTGTTTATATACTAAAAAAAGGCTATTATCGTTATGGTATAATATGTTATTTATATACTAAAAAAAGGCTATTATCGTTTTGGTATAATGTGTTGTTTATATACTAAAGAAAGGCTATTATCGTTATGGTATAATGAGTTGCTTATATACTAAAGAAAGGCTATTATCGTTATGGTATAATGTGTTGTTTATATACTAAAGAAAGGCTATTATCGTTATGGTATAATGTGTTGTTTAGAAAGGCTATTATCGTTATGGTATAATGTGTTGTTTATATACTAAAGAAAGGCTATTATCGTTATGGTATAATGTGTTGTTTATATACTAAAGAAAGGCTATTATCGTTATGGTATAATGTGTTGTTTATATACTAAAGACAGGCTATTATCGTTATGGTATAATGTGTTGTTTATATACTAAAGAAAGGCTATTATCGTTATGGTATAATGTGTTGTTTATATACTAAAGAAAGGCTATTATCTTTATGGTATAATGTGTTGTTGATATACTAAAGAAAGGCTATTATCGTCGTGGTATAATGTGTTGTTTATATACTAAAGAAAGGCTATTATCGTTATGGTATAATGTGTTGTTTATATACTAAAGAAAGGCTATTATCGTTATGGTATAATGTGTTGTTTATATACTAAAGAAAGGCTATTATCGTTATGGTATAATGTGTTGTTTATATACTAGAGAAAGGCTATTATCGTTATGGTATAATGTGTTGTTTATATACTAAAAAAAGGCTATTATCGTTATGGTATAATGTGTTATTTATTTCCAAAAAAAAGGCTATTATCGTTTTGGTATAATGTGTTGTTTATATACTAAAGAAAGGCTATTATCGTTATGGTATAATGAGTTGCTTATATACTAAAGAAAGGCTATTATCGTTATGGTATAATGTGTTGTTTATATACTAAAGAAAGGCTATTATCGTTATGGTATAATGTGTTGTTTAGAAAGGCTATTATCGTTATGGTATAATGTGTTGTTTATATACTAAAGAAAGGCTATTATCGTTATGGTATAATGTGTTGTTTATATACTAAAGAAAGGCTATTATCGTTATGGTATAATGTGTTGTTTATATACTAAAGAAAGGCTATTATCGTTATGGTATAATGTGTTGTTTATATACTAAAGAAAGGCTATTATCGTTATGATATAATGTTTTGTTTATATACTAAACAAAGGCTATTATCGTTATGGTATAATGTGTTGTTTATATACTAAAGAAAGGCTATTATCGTTATGGTATAATGTGTTGTTTATATACTAAAGAAAGGCTATTATCGTTATGGTATAATGTGTTGTTTATATACTGAAGAAAGGCTATTATCGTTATGGTATATTGTGTTGTTTATATACTAAAGAAAGGCTATTATCGTTATGGTATAATGTGTTGTTTATATACTAAAGAAAGGCTATTATCGTTATGGTATAATGTGTTGTTTATATACTGAAGAAAGGCTATTATCGTTATGGTATATTGTGTTGTTTATATACTAAAGAAAGGCTATTATCGTTATGGTATAATGTGTTGTTTATATACTAAAGAAAGGCTATTATCGTTATGGTATAATGTGTTGTTTATATACTGAAGAAAGGCTATTATCGTTATGGTATATTGTGTTGTTTATATACTAAAGAAAGGCTATTATCGTTATGGTATAATGTGTTGTTTATATACTAAAGAAAGGCTATTATCGTTATGGTATTATGTGTTGTTTATATACTTAAAAAAGGCTATTATCGTTATGGTATAATGTGTTGTTTATATACTAAAGAAAGGCTATTATCGTTATGGTATAATGTGTTGTTTATATACTAAAGAAAGGCTATTATCGTTATGGTATAATGTGTTGTTTATATACTAAAGAAAGGCTATTATCGTTATGGTATAATGTGTTGTTTATATACTAAAGAAAGGCTATTATCGTTGTGGTATAATGTGTTGTTTATATACTAAAGAAAGGCTATTATCGTTATGGTATAATGTGTTGTTTATATACTAAAGAAAGGCTATTATCGTTATGGTATAATGTGTTGTTTATATACTAAAGAAAGGCTATTATCGTTATGGTATAATGTGTTGTTTATATACTAAAGAAAGGCTATTATCGTTATGGTATAATGTGTTGTTTATATACTAAAGAAAGGCTATTATCGTTATGGTATAATGTGTTGTTTATATACTAAAGAAAGGCTATTATCGTTATGGTATAATGTGTTGTTTATATACTAAAGAAAGGCTATTATCGTTATGGTATAATGTGTTGTTTATATACTAAAGAAAGGCTATTATCGTTATGGTATAATGTGTTGTTTATATACTAAAGAAAGGCTATTACCGTTATGGTAAAATGTGTTGTTTATATACTAAAGAAAGGCTATTATCGTTATGGTAGAATGTGTTGTTTATATACTAAAGAAAGGCTATTATCTTTATGGTATAATGTGTTGTTTATATACTAAAGAAAAGCTATTATCGTTGTGGTATAATGTGTTGTTTATATACTAAAGAAAGGCTATTATCGTTATGGTATAATGTGTTGTTTATATACTAAAGAAAGGCTATTATCGTTATGGTATAATGTGTTGTTTATATACTAAAGAATGGCTATTATCGTTATGGTATAATGTGTTGTTTATATACTAAAGAAAGGCTATTATCGTTATGGTATAATGTGTTGTTTATATACTAAAGAAAGGCTATTATCGTTATGGTATAATGTGTTGTTTATATACTAAAGAAAGGCTATTATCGTTATGGTATAATGTGTTGTTTATATACTAAAGAAAGGCTATTATCGTTATGGTATTATGTGTTGTTTATATACTTAAAAAAGGCTAGTATCGTTATGGTATAATGTGTTGTTTATATACTAAAGAAAGGCTATTATCGTTATGGTATAATGTGTTGTTTATATACTAAAGAAAGGCTATTATCGTTATGGTATAATGTGTTGTTTATATACTAAAGAAAGGCTATTATCGTTATGGTATAATGTGTTGTTTATATACTAAAGAAAGGCTATTATCGTTATGGTATAATGTGTTGTTTATATACTAAAGAAAGGCTATTATCGTTATGGTATAATGTGTTGTTTATATACTAAAGAAAGGCTATTATCGTTACGGTATAATGTGTTATTTATATACTAAAAAAAGGCTATTATCGTTACGGTATAATGTGTTGTTTATATACTAAAGAAAGGCTATTATCGTTATGGTATAATGTGTTGTTTATATACTAAAGAAAGGCTATTATCGTTATGGTATAATGTGTTGTTTATATACTAAAGAAAGGCTATTATCGTTATGGTATAATGTGTTGTTTATATACTAAAGAAAGGCTATTATCGTTATGGTATAATGTGTTGTTTATATACTAAAGAAAGGCTATTATCGTTATGGTATAATGTTTGTTTATATACTTAAAAAAGGCTATTATCGTTATGGTATAATGTGTTATTTATTTCCAAAACTAAGGCTATTATCGTTTTGGTATAATGTGTTGTTTATATACTAAAGAAAGGCTATTATCGTTATGGTATAATGAGTTGCTTATATACTAAAGAAAGGCTATTATCGTTATGGTATAATGTGTTATTTATATACTAAAAAAAGGCTATTATCGTTACGGTATAATGTGTTGTTTATATACTAAAAAAAGGCTATTATCGTTATGGTATAATGTGTTGTTTATATACTAAAGAAAGGCTATTATCGTTATGGTATAATGTGTTGTTTATATACTAAAGAAAGGCTATTATCGTTATGGTATAATGTGTTATTTATTTCCAAAACTAAGGCTATTATCGTTTTGGTATAATGTGTTGTTTATATACTAAAGAAAGGCTATTATCGTTATGGTATAATGAGTTGCTTATATACTAAAGAAAGGCTATTATCGTTATGGTATAATGTGTTGTTTATATACTAAAGAAAGGCTATTATCGTTATGGTATAATGTGTTGTTTAGAAAGGCTATTATCGTTATGGTATAATGTGTTGTTTATATACTAAATAAAGGCTATTATCGTTATGGTATAATGTGTTGTTTATATACTAAAGAAAGGCTATTATCTTTATGGTATAATGTGTTGCTTATATACTAAAGAAAGGCTATTATCGTTATGGTATAATGTGTTGTTTGTATACTAAAGAAAGGCTATTATCGTTATGGTATAATGTGTTGTTTGTATACTAAATAAAGGCTATTATCGTTGTGGTATAATGTGTTGTTTATATACTAAAGAAAGGCTATTATCGTTGTGGTATAATGTGTTGTTTATATACTAAAGAAAGGCTATTACCGTTATGGTATAATGTGTTGTTTATATACTAAAGAAAGGCTATTATCGTTATGGTAGAATGTGTTGTTTATATACTATAGAAAGGCTATTATCGTTATGGTATAATGTGTTGTTTATATACTAAAGAAAGGCTATTATCTTTATGGTATAATGTGTTGTTTATATACTAAAGAAAAGCTATTATCGTTGTGGTATAATGTGTTGTTTATATACTAAAGAAAGGCTATTATCGTTATGGTATAATGTGTTGTTTATATACTAAAGAAAGGCTATTATCGTTATGGTATAATGTGTTGTTTATATACTAAAGAAAGGCTATTATCGTTATGGTATAATGTGTTGTTTATATACTAAAGAAAGGCTATTATCGTTATGGTATAATGTGTTGTTTATATACTAAAGAAAGGCTATTATCGTTATGGTATAATGTGTTGTTTATATACTAAAGAAAGGCTATTATCGTTATGGTATAATGTGTTGTTCATATACTAAAGAAAGGCTATTATCGTTATGGTATTATGTGTTGTTTATATACTTAAAAAAGGCTATTATCGTTATGGTATAATGTGTTGTTTATATACTAAAGAAAGGCTATTATCGTTATGGTATAATGTGTTGTTTATATACTAAAGAAAGGCTATTATCGTTATGGTATAAAGTGTTGTTTATATACTCAAGAAAGGCTATTATCGTTATGGTATAATGTGTTGTTTATATACTAAAGAAAGGCTATTATCGTTACGGTATAATGTGTTATTTATATACTAAAAAAAGGCTATTATCGTTATGGTATAATGTGTTGTTTATATACTAAAAAAAGGCTATTATCGTTATGGTATAATGTGTTGTTTATATACTAAAGAAAGGCTATTATCGTTATGGTATAATGTGTTGTTTATATACTAAAGAAAGGCTATTATCGTTATGGTATAATGTGTTGTTTATATACTAAAGAAAGGCTATTATCGTTATGGTATAATGTGTTGTTTATATACTAAAGAAAGGCTATTATCGTTATGGTATAATGTGTTGTTTATATACTAAAGAAAGGCTATTATCGTTTTGGTATAATGTGTTGTTTATATACTAAAGAAAGGCTATTATCGTTATGGTATAATGTGTTGTTTATATACTAAAGAAAGGCTATTATCGTTATGGTATAATGTGTTGTTTATATACTAAAGAAAGGCTATTATCGTTATGGTATAATGTGTTGTTTATATACTAAAAAAAGGCTATTATCGTTATGGTATAATGTGTTGTTTATATACTAAAGAAAGGCTATTATCGTTATGGTATAATGTGTTGTGTATATACTAAAGAAAGGCTATTATCGTTATGGTATAATGTGTTGTTGATATACTAAAAAAAGGCTATTATCGTTATGGTATAATGTGTTGTTTATATACTAAAAAAAGGCTATTATCGTTATGGTATAATGTGTTATTTATATACTAAAAAAAGGCTATTATCGTTATGGTATAATGTGTTGTTTATATACTAAAGAAAGGCTATTATCGTTATGGTATAATGTGTTGTGTATATACTAAAAAAAGGCTATTATCGTTATGGTATAATGTGTTATTTATATACTAAAAAAAGGCTATTATCGTTTTGGTATAATGTGTTGTTTATATACTAAAGAAAGGTTATTATCGTTATGGTATAATGTGTTGTTTATATACTAAAGAAAGGCTATTATCGTTATGGTGTAATGTGTTGCTTATATACTAAAGAAAGGCTATTATCGTTATGGTATAATGTGTTGTTTATATACTAAAGAAAGGCTATTATCGTTATGGTATAATGTGTTATTTATATACTAAAAAAAGGCTATTATCGTTATGGTATAATGTGTTGTTTATATACTAAAGAAAGGCTATTATCGTTATGGTATAATGTGTTGTGTATATACTAAAAAAAGGCTATTATCGTTATGGTATAATGTGTTATTTATATACTAAAAAAAGGCTATTATCGTTTTGGTATAATGTGTTGTTTATATACTAAAGAAAGGTTATTATCGTTATGGTATAATGTGTTGTTTATATACTAAAGAAAGGCTATTATCGTTATGGTGTAATGTGTTGCTTATATACTAAAGAAAGGCTATTATCGTTATGGTATAATGTGTTGTTTATATACTAAAGAAAGGCTATTATCGTTATGGTATAATGTGTTATTTATATACTAAAAAAAGGCTATTATCGTTATGGTATAATGTGTTGTTTATATACTAAAGAAAGGCTATTATCGTTATGGTATAATGTGTTGTGTATATACTAAAAAAAGGCTATTATCGTTATGGTATAATGTGTTATTTATATACTAAAAAAAGGCTATTATCGTTTTGGTATAATGTGTTGTTTATATACTAAAGAAAGGTTATTATCGTTATGGTATAATGTGTTGTTTATATACTAAAGAAAGGCTATTATCGTTATGGTGTAATGTGTTGCTTATATACTAAAGAAAGGCTATTATCGTTATGGTATAATGTGTTGTTTATATACTAAAGAAAGGCTATTATCGTTATGGTATATTGAGTTGCTTATATACTAAAGAAAGGCTATTATCGTTATGGTATAATGTGTTGTTTATATACTAAAGAAAGGCTATTATCGTTATGGTATAATGTGTTGTTTAGAAAGGCTATTATCGTTATGGTATAATGTGTTGTTTATATACTAAAGAAAGGCTATTATCGTTATGGTATAATGTGTTGTTTATATACTAAAGAAAGGCTATTATCGTTATGGTATAATGTGTTGTTTATATACTAAAGAAAGGCTATTATCGTTATGGTATAATGTGTTGTTTATATACTTAAAAAAGGCTATTATCGTTATGGTATAATGTGTTGTTTATATACTAAAAAAAGGCTATTATCGTTATGGTATAATGTGTTGTTTATATACTAAAGAAAGGCTATTATCGTTATGGTATAATGTGTTGTTTATATACTAAAGAAAGGCTATTATCGTTATGGTATAATGTGTTGTTTATATACTAAAGAAAGGCTATTATCGTTATGGTATAATGTGTTGTTTATATACTAAAGAAAGGCTATTATCGTTATGGTATAATGTGTTGTTTATATACTAAAGAAAGGCTATTATCGTTATTGTATAATGTCTTGTTTAGAAAGGCTATTATCGTTATGGTATAATGTGTTGTTTATATACTAAAGAAAGGCTATTATCGTTATGGTATAATGTGTTGTTTATATACTAAAGAAAGGCTATTATCGTTATGGTATAATGTGTTGTTTATATACTAAAGAAAGGCTATTATCGTTATGGTATAATGTGTTGTTTATATACTAAAAAAAGGCTATTATCGTTATGGTATAATGTGTTGTTTATATACTAAAGAAAGGCTATTATCGTTATGGTATAATGTGTTGTTTATATACTAAAGAAAGGCTATTATCGTTATGGTATAATGTGTTGTTTATATACTAAAGAAAGGCTATTATCGTTATGGTATAATGTGTTGTTTATATACTAAAGAAAGGCTATTATCGTTATGGTATAATGTGTTGCTTATATACTAAAGAAAGGCTATTATCGTTATGGTATAATGTGTTGCTTATATACTAAAGAAAGGCTATTATCGTTATGGTATAATGTGTTGTTTATAGACTAAAAAAAGGCTATTATCGTTATGGTATAATGTGTTGTTTATATACTAAAGAAAGGCTATTATCGTTATGGTATAATGTGTTGTTTATCTACTAAAGAAAGGCTATTATCGTTATGGTATAATGTGTTGTTTATATACTAAAGAAAGGCTATTATCGTTATGGTATAATGTGTTGTTTATATACTAAAGAAAGGCTATTATCGTTATGGTATAATGTGTTGTTTATATACTAAAGAAAGGCTATTATCGTTATGGTATAATGTGTTGTTTATCTACTAAAGAAAGGCTATTATCGTTATGGTATAATGTGTTGTTTATATACTAAAGAAAGGCTATTATCGTTATGGTATAATGTGTTGTTTATATACTAAAGAAAGGCTATTATCGTTATGGTATAATGTGTTGTTTATATACTAAAGAAAGGCTATTATCGTTATGGTATAATGTGTTGTTTATATACTAAAGAAAGGCTATTATCGTTATGGTATAATGTGTTGTTTATATACTAAAGAAAGGATATTATCGTTATGGTATAATGTGTTGTTTATATACTAAAGAAAGGCTATTATCGTTATGGTATAATGTGTTGTTTATATACTAAAGAAAGGCTATTATCTTTATGGTATAATGTGTTGTTTATATACTAAAGAAAGGCTATTATCGTTGTGGTATAATGTGTTGTTTATATACTAAAGAAAGGCTATTATCGTTATGGTATAATGTGTTGTTTATATACTAAATAAAGGCTATTATCGTTATGGTATAATGTGTTGTTTATATACTAAAGAAAGGCTATTATCGTTATGGTATAATGTGTTGTTTATATACTAAAGAAAGGCTATTATCGTTATTGTATAATGTGTTGTTTATATACTAAAAAAAGGCTATTATCGTTATGGTATAATGTGTTATTTATAAACTAAAAAAAGGCTATTATCGTTATGGTATAATGTGTTGTTTATATACTAAATAAAGGCTATTATCGTCATGGTATAATGTGTTGCTTATATACTAAAGAAAGGCTATTATCGTTATGGTATAATGTGTTGTTTATATACTAAAGAAAGGCTATTATCGTTATGGTATAATGTGTTGTTTAGAAAGGCTATTATCGTTATGGTATAATGTGTTGTTTAGAAAGGCTATTATCGTTATGGTATAATGTGTTGTTTATATACTAAAGAAAGGCTATTATCGTTATGGTATAATGTGTTGTTTATATACTAAAGAAAGGCTATTATCGTTATGGTATAATGTGTTGTTTATATACTAAAGAAAGGCTATTATCGTTATGGTATAATGTGTTGTTTATATACTAAAGAAAGGCTATTATCGTTATGGTATAATGTGTTGTTTATATACTAAAGAAAGGCTATTATCGTTACGGTATAATGTGTTGTTTATATACTAAAGAAAGGCTATTATCGTTATGGTATAATGTATTGTTTATATACTAAAGAAAGGCTATTATCGTTATGGTATAATGTGTTGTTTATATACTAAAGAAAGGCTATTATCGTTATGGTATAATGTGTTGTTTATATACTAAAAAAAGGCTATTATCGTTATGGTATAATGTGTTGTTTATATACTAAAGAAAGGCTATTATCGTTATGGTATAATGTGTTGTTTATATACTAAAGAAAGGCTATTATCGTTATGGTATAATGTGTTGTTTATATACTAAAGAAAGGCTATTATCGTTATGGTATAATGTGTTGTTTATATACTAAAGAAAGGCTATTATCGTTATGGTATAATGTGTTATTTATATACTAAAAAAAGGCTATTATCGTTATGGTATAATGTGTTGTTTATATACTAAAGAAAGGCTATTATCGTTATGGTATAATGTGTTGTTTATATACTAAAGAAAGGCTATTATCGTTATGGTATAATGTGTTGTTTATATACTAAAGAAAGGCTATTATCGTTATGGTATAATGTGTTGTTTATATACTAAAGAAAGGCTATTATCGTTATTGTATAATGTGTTGTTTATATACTAAAAAAAGGCTATTATCGTTATGGTATAATGTGTTGTTTATATACTAAAAAAAGGCTATTATCGTTATGGTATAATGTGTTGTTTATATACTAAATAAAGGCTATTATCGTCATGGTATAATGTGTTGCTTATATACTAAAGAAAGGCTATTATCGTTATGGTATATTGTGTTGTTTATATACTAAAGAAAGGCTATTATCGTTATGGTATAATGTGTTGTTTAGAAAGGCTATTATCGTTATGGTATAATGTGTTGTTTATATACTAAATAAAGGCTATTATCGTCATGGTATAATGTGTTGCTTATATACTAAAGAAAGGCTATTATCGTTATGGTATAATATGTTGTTTATATACTAAAGAAAGGCTATTATCGTTATGGTATATATGTGTTGTTTAGAAAGGCTATTATCGTTATGGTATAATGTGTTGTTTATATACTAAAGAAAGGCTATTATCGTTATGGTATAATGTGTTGTTTATATACTAAAGAAAGGCTATTATCGTTATGGTATAATGTGTTGTTTATATACTAAAGAAAGGCTATTATCGTTATGGTATAATGTGTTGTTTATATACTAAAGAAAGGCTATTATCGTTATGGTATAATGTGTTGTTTATATACTAAAGAAAGGCTATTATCGTTATGGTATAATGTGTTGTTTATATACTAAAGAAAGGCTATTATCGTTTTGGTATAATGTGTTGTTTATATACTAAAGAAAGGCTATTATCGTTATGGTATAATGTGTTGTTTATATACTAAAGAAAGGCTATTATCGTTATGGTATAATGTGTTGTTTATATACTAAAGAAAGGCTATTATCGTTATGGTATAATGTGTTGTTTATATACTAAAGAAAGGCTATTATCGTTACGGTATAATGTGTTGTTTATATACTAAAGAAAGGCTATTATCGTTATGGTATAATGTGTTGTTTATATACTAAAGAAAGGCTATTATCGTTATGGTATAATGTGTTGTTTATATACTAAAGAAAGGCTATTATCGTTATGGTATAATGTGTTGTTTATATACTAAAGAAAGGCTATTATCGTTATGGTATAATGTGTTGTTTATATACTAAAAAAAGGCTATTATCGTTATGGTATAATGTGTTGTTTATATACTAAAGAAAGGCTATTATCGTTGTGGTATAATGTGTTGTTTATATACTAAAGAAAGGCTATTATCGTTGTGGTATAATGTGTTGTTTATATACTAAAGAAAGGCTATTATCGTTATGGTAAAATGTGTTGTTTATATACTAAAGAAAGGCTATTATCGTTATGGTATAATGTCTTGTTTAGAAAGGCTATTATCGTTATGGTATAATGTGTTGTTTATATACTAAAGAAAGGCTATTATCGTTATGGTATAATGTGTTGTTTATATACTAAAAAAAGGCTATTATCGTTATGGTATAATGTGTTGTTTATATACTAAAGAAAGGCTATTATCGTTTCAAACAGTTTCTTAGTCACACTATACTTGTATATATCATGATTATATATATAAATAATAAATTATATTATGTATGTGACAACAATAATCAGAATTGACCAAACATTAAAGTTTTCTTTACTCTAACATCGGGGCTCCATATGATCTATATTCAATTTTCATAATTATTATATTCTATGTTATTTTACAGATAAAAAGGGGGAATATATTGCAGGCTTAATAGGTGTTGTTTATCAAATCAAAATATGTATTAGTTTAACCACAAACATAGGGTTTGGTATCATATACCCCAACCTCTATCACGCCCGAGAATCACACCGCCAGCATTGCGTTGTCAATACCGAGAGATTTCCGGTAATGCAGGCGTGCGATCAAAGTGGTCGGAATTGAGGTAGGTGGTCAACATTGTGCACGATTATTATTATTATTATTATTATTATTATTATTATAATTCAGACCTTAACATTTATCTTGTGAATTTCTCAACCATAGATATAGATATCTGACGTATATGTGCGAAGTTCTAGACGCAAATATGATAATTTGAAGATTTTTTTCCCCAAAAAATCCACTACAATACAGGCGTGCAATTTACACTGCAGGCGTGCTATGAAATAAGAACAAACTCAAGGTGGACATATTCGTCGTTTTGAGAGATACCTATTTACGTTTTGCTACCATATAAATATAATTAGTGTTTAAATACACATTAACAAACACCCGATAACATATAAATATCAAACTTACCTAAAGAAACAAATAAACCTGTGATTGTCTGTCCAGTCCTTTAAAAAAAAACACAATAAGAATGCCAAATTAACTCAGTTATTGAATGCGTTCAAAGTTTAATGCAGCAATTACCGCGTTTGAAAATTTGTTTTCTCCCTCAATTTCTTTCGGATCGCTTTGGTTTTGTTCATTTTGTTTTTGTGCTCAGAAAATACCAACATATGTCAGACGCCAGACTTCAAAGCGTTGTGATGGCGCCTATGTAGACATTTGCAGACCATAATCTGGTAAAATTATTTGAGTTGAAGCAACGTCATCGATATATAGCCATCTATTTTAGACGTGTTGTGATTGACTCTATTTCTAGACGTCGGAACACTGTGTAAGTACTGTATAGTTATATAAGAGTGGAGTTTGATTTGAAAAAAAAAACTTGTTCCAGCTCGTTCATTAAAGAGAAAAATATCTTCTTTTTTTTTCTAAATACCTGAAACCTATTTCATTCAATTCTGTGTCATTTAAACCATGTACTTCATCTGGTTTCTAAAATCGACCTTTGCGAATATAAAGTCGGTTCAAAATTCGCACCAAATGCGCAGGGTGCTCTAATTGTTTGATTTTATTATTTCTTACAGCTAGGAATGACTTCCTTCAATTGAATTATAAGAATATGTGTGTGAAGTTTCATGAATATAGGTTAAATACTTTTCAAGATATTGCCAGTTATGAGCTTGGTTATGTTGCAGGGTAAAGTTTTACGAAAAGGGGCAGACATCTTAAATGAAAGTCGTATGTATTGACATTCCTTGACGTTAGTTGAGAATGTATCGGAAGTTTAATGAAGTGTGTGTGTGTGTAGTTCTGAGGTTTATAGTCCCTCCACCAACTAACACGTCGAGGCAACCCTGACGCGATGGGCACAATAGAGTCTGGACTGATGTAGATGAGTGCGTTGGTTGATCTAGTGCTGCTGCTGTGTTGTCGCTTCTGTTGTATGTACGTAGATGATGTGTCGCAAACGCTCTGTGTAGTGTGTAGGTCTCGCTGTGGCGGTGAAGTGGTCTGGTCAAGGTATCCTACATCCGCTAAGCTACATCCGCTATGTTGGCCGTCTACATCCGCTAATGGTCGGGATCTGGTTTTGGGGCCACACCCATCACAGTATGACCCCTGCGCCGCACACACCGCCCGACGTCCTGTCACCTTCGGTCTTCTGTCGAATGTAGGCCTCGACCTTCGCTTCGATACCCGGGATTATGGTTGCGTCCCTGATATCTAGGCTCCGGCCCCGGCCCGCGGACTTCTGACTTCCAGGATCTGTAGACATCAGATGGTGTCTGCTGTGATGGGACGCAGGAGACATCTTCACTTTTGGTCACATGACACTCGAGTCTACTGGACCCTCCCGTACTTTCGCAGTCCAGTAGTACCGGCATTTTTAGTACCGAACATCTATTTACCCATGTAATATAGTGCTCATCCCGGTAATGTAGTGTATGGCTGACAAGGCCCTAGACTGAAACACTCATCCCGAGTGTCATGCGTGCCCTCTCCGCGACGTGCACGCTGTGAAGATCAGGCAGGAGAAGGAAAGTTTAATGAACATTTGTCAAATACGTTTTAAGATGTAGTCAAGGTTGGGTTGCAGGTCAAATTGTGACGGACAGCGACGACGACAGGCGACGGGCAAAGTGATCCTTAAGTATCTGCCATGTTACACAGGCGACACAAAAATGAGGATATATATGTGTTATGTGATCGTATTGTTTTTCACATAAAGTGCATGCAGGAAAGGATTTCTCAAACATGTGTAGGTTGTCCATGCATATTCTTCAAACGGTCGCTTTGGTCCATTAGCTAGCGCAAGACATGTTTGATCTTGAAAAAAAGGTTCAGTATAAAAGAACATCTCTTCAGTTGAATAAAACCTCTTTTCAATTCGGTACATCCTCTCCTGAATGATTAAGTAGAAACTGTGTGCAGTACTTTGATTGTAAATTGAACTGGGATTTTACGGCGCCATAACACAAAACAGGTTATATGGTGCACACAGGAATGAACATTCCAGGCTCACTCTCCATTTACATATAGATAATAATTATACGGAATGGGCCTAACCGTCTAACATGCTGAGCTGCAGAGTGGCTACAAATTCTCTTGTAAACACTCCACGTTTTGCTGGAGCTAGGATCATTGTTTTTTTGCGACAATTCATGTAGCACCTGAAACAATACAGGCATCACGGTGGAGAGCTTTATTGAACATGACAAATATGGCAAAATGAACATGAATACGGGGGGATATTACCCGTCAGCCTGGATAAGCAGTGTCCCTATTCTTGCGCGGGAACTATACGGGCCACTTTGATTGTAAACAATTGCATCTGCATCGTTTGCCAAGTAAAGAAACGTGCAGTTTAACCTTATTAGAATCCGAATGGAGAAATCTCCCCCCCCCCCCCCCCCCCCCCCCCCCCCCCCCCCCCCCCCCCCCCCCCCCAGTTCCCTGGCACTTTGGTCTTTGGCTGCACACTCCTCAATTCATGATGCGTTTGCCTTAAGGACTATTGGTCAGCCATCTTTGATCCAAATAATCCAAAATCGATGAGATATGGTCAAGTGAATTTTGCAACGATGTACGCATTTAAGGCACGAGCAATGTCAACCATATAGTATATGACAGTAATTCAACACTATTGATGTGAACATAATATTAGAAAGAATACTTATATGGCAGAAATTGTGCACTTTATATTCGAAAAGTTTGGTACAGTTTTACTCAGAGTTGTTTTGTTTTTTATGTGAAATAAACTGGTCCATAAAATAGTCCAGTTATCCAATTTTGGATGATGTGATAACATGGCTTATTTTATTCAGAAATGATGTCTCGTCTGCACTCGCTGGATAAATGGACTATTTTATGGACCAGTTTATTTCACATACAAAAACAAAACAACTTTGAGTAAAACTGTACCAAACTGTTCGAATATAAAGCGCACAATTTCTGCCATATAAGTATTCTTTCTAATATTATGTTCACATAAATAGTGTTGAATTACTGTCATGTACTATATGGTTGACAGTGCTCATGCCTAAAATGCGTACATCGTTGAAAAATTCACTTGACCATATCTCATCGATTTTGGATTATTTGGATCAAAGATGGCTGACCGATAGTCCTTAAATTGCTCCAACGCACATAGTTAAACAATAATATATTGCGTTCTCGAGCATAACATTTCGAAAGACGTAATACCCGCCATAAATATCGGATGAAAATGTATTACTCATCCAACAGTAATGATTATCATAATGATTTTAAATCTATTTCTTTGAATTGAATTGAATTGAATGTTGTTTAACGCTCATCAACACAGTATAGGTTATTTAGAGCCGCCCCAGAGAGAGGGGAAGGATACATAGGAATCCGGGAACCGTGCCCTACTCTTATTATCGAATAGATTCCTATGGCTCTTTAAACGTGCTCGGAGGATAGACCGATACACGGGACCAGCCCGGTTTACGTCCCCATCCGACGGACAACAACAAAAAGGCCATGCACCCATGTATTCCTGGTTATTTTTACATCTGACTAATACTGGCCTTTCGCTCTTTTAAGCGTCTATAAAACGTGTTCGTATGTTTGTTTTGTATTGTATTTTTACGTCATTTTCAACACATATAAGGTTATATATGACGGTCGATATTTTGTTGTGGAGGCAGACCACCCGCTTTTCCTGGGTAGAACCAGTGCTGTACACCCGCCGCCATCCCTAAGAATCGAAACTTCCTCACTTACAAGTCGAGCTCCCAATGGGATTCGAACCCGTAGCGGTGAGAGGCGAAGTCGTTATTTTAGGTTTATTTTTCCTCTTAAAACAAAAAAACAAACAAAACACAAACTGTTAAAGTATACAATTTAAAAGTACATTAAATTTGGTATACATTTAGATTATATCATAAGTTATGATGCACATCGATTCAAATTTGTTGTTTAACTTGACAAAAAAAGTAGTAAAACCTCGTTATTTCAAAACCACGTTTTGAAGTATATTTCGTATAAATTGAATGTATGTTTAAGAGGTCCTTAAAGCGTGTACTGCAGCTCGAGGAACAAGGTTTGTGTGGTGGAATAAGATCAGCGCATCTCAAACGTGTCGTATTGCGTGTGAACCTGGAATTGTATTTCTTTTTAGTATACGCTTCACATAAAACGCCCATGCTAAATCCCCATAGAAAACAATGGGTAATTTCTTACTATCTGACGCGAGGGTGATAGTACATGGTGATAGTGAATCGCAGGGTGATAGCAAACACATTATCACATAGGCTGCTGCCGCCGTGGCCGAGGGGTTAACGAAGTTGCGTTATAACATTCTCGTCTCTATCTGCGGGTTCGAATCCCACTGGAGCTCGACTTGTAAGTGAAAACATGTCGATTCTTACGGGTGGCGGAGGTGTACAATACTAGTTCTACCGAGGAAAAGTGGGTGGTCTGCCTCCACCACTAAATAATTAAAATAAAATAGACCGTCATATATAACTTTACATGTGTTGAAAATGACGTAAAACACCATACAAACAAACAAACAAACAAACAAACAAACAAACAAAACATGCTCATCGGCTCAGTATGGTGAAATTGCTATTTTGACTCGTCATAACTTTAAAAGTACTGTACCGATTTCAATAAACTACCACTCATTTTCTAATTTACGTTATTTTCAATCCAACTTCCATAGCAACATTTTAAAAAAAGTTGTTTTCGAGAAAAAAAACATCCGGCAAAGTGAAATTTGTACTAAAAAGGAATCTTATTTAGGCCCGAGGAGATTTCGGTATAATAAAATAAATGTCACATTCATGAGAAGGTGATAGTAAGAATGTTCACCCTTCGGATATTGAATGTAATATTTATATAATTGTACCAGATTACCGACGTAAAGTGCAATTCTCACACGCACATATAATTGTTTCACAAAAAGAGTGATACTAGACCATTTTGTAAAGTAAAATCTATATTTCCTATATTAACAAGTGAAGAAGACTCCGTAAAATTAAGAAGTTTCTATCTCCGTACCTCTAAAATACTTAGATGGGAATACTTAGATGGGGGCCAATTACGTGAATAATCTGAACAGAAAATATCCGGGTTACTAATGCATGTAAGTTTTTGAATACTCGACAACATTTAGCTAAGTTTGCTTCACCCACGCACCAATGAATACATATACATATCAAAATAAAATGTGTCATCCGTGACTTTAAAGCGACATACGACAGTAAATGCTGTATCTATGTTTTATTTAAACGTGTGCAAATTGAGGTTTTATTTTTAAAATTGTTTTAGTTTTCAAGAAAAAAATAAATTATGTTACGATCACCTTTTGATTAATTACCATTTCTGAAACATATTAGAGTTCATTTGTCTCCAAAAATACAAAAACAGTTGATAATAAATGAGAAAAAACATACAACACGTTCTGTGTTAAAGTTTTGCAGTGATAATTAGAGATTAATACATAGTTGGTGCGTTATTGTTCGTCATATCGGCCCGAGACTCCAATATCGGCCCAAAGGCTTTAACCCGAGGGCCGATATTGGTCGAGGGTCAATATGATGGAGAATAACGCGCCACCCATGTTTTAATATTTTTATCATATATATACGCATTTTCATTGGGATTTTTTTTAAATCAATATATTGTTATGTTACAGAATTAACTTATAAAATAAAAATAGCAAAAATAAATTAAGGAAAACAACAACACAGTTTTAACTTTAATTGCAATGTAGTGCTTGTAGTTTATTCTCTCTTCTATTTTTTTCAATTCGTCCATTCCATTCCTATTTAGATTACTTTATTTCCCTTTTCTTACTGTTTGTATAGTTGTTTTCAACATCCATTAAGTTCGTCTAGCATAGATCAGCATGCATGTATGACTTGAAGCCTCAGTTTATGAGAAAAAATGTAGGTTATCCGCCAGATGGCGATGAGGAGACACCAAAAGCAATGACTATGAATACAAGTTGATAAATCAACCTTGCATTCAAAAATCCGTCCATGAATGACAGAGTTATTTACCGGACACGAAATATGGACACGAAAGTAATTCTTTTTGATATTTGACCTCTAAGAGTGACCTTGACCTTGGAGCCACAGACCTGGATTGCGCGCGCGACACGTCTTGTTGTGGTGAATACTTGTGCCAAGTTATTTGAAAATTTTACCGGAGTTATTTACCGGACACGATGGTACGGACGAACGGACCGACTGACGGACGGCGCGGTGCAACTACTATATGCCACATAAAAAGAAGTCACAATTATTCGCCACCTTATAATCGCAAATGATTTTTCGAAGAAAGGTCAAGGTATTCTATTCGACCCGACGTCGGAGTAAGCTTCGCGTAACCGTTGAGGTTAAAGATGAATGGCCACCCTTTTTGTAGTATTATCAATTAACACATTTAACTCTTAAACGTCATATGGACATTTCTTGATAGTCCCGGGGAGAAACATATATTTAAACCGCTACTAAGTTGTATGTAAAAATAAGTATTATTTGCAAGACGTATATACTATTTTTACCACTGCGTGACTGCACGGGGAAATGAGGTAAATCTGAATTGTATCTATAGCTTCACAAGTATTGCCAGATAATTGATGAATACATTTACCTGTGGATTAATTTACATGTTCAAACTTTTCTACGTCATTAAATAAAATCTTATACTCGCTTTTCACAGATATTTCAATGTATGAATTGTAAATATATATTGTTGTATATTGATTTAACTAAACATAAACATGTGCGCGACCTGATCTTCCGTATAGCAGGATATTTTCATATTTTCATGCATATATTTGCATACCACAGGGAGCAAAACATGGCTGGAGAACTTTAAGCTCACATTTCAGAAACCGCATACAGGAATTCATAGAAACTGTATTCACTTTCGTAAGAGGAACTCGTACAGACAAGGGCCATAACTCTGTTGTGAAATTAAACAGAATTATGCCCTTTTTCAACTTAGAATTTTTAAATATTCTATTCAGCTTAAGTTTTACGTTAGCGTCCCCATGGTTAACGACGTTGCTTTGTAAACCTTCTCCCTCTCACCGCCGCGGGTTCGAATCCCACTGGGAGATCGACTTGTAAGTGAGGAAGTGTCGATTCTTGCGATGAAATGGGCTTCGCCTATCTCGGTGTTTAAATAAACCAACTCGCTGAGACCAGACTCAATCTATTACATAAACGTACTTTTGTGCGGGAGACCATCCAACTGTTTTGTTTGTTTTCTAATTAAATAGAAAATAGATGCTTAACACATATACAGGTTTTTAAATTGAAAACAATTTTATTTTAATCACCGGAATGTAAAGTTACAAATACAATACAAAAATACAATAGTACAAGACTACAATACAAATACAAATACAAATACAAAGACAAAGACAAAGACAAAGACAAATACAATACAAATACAATACAAATACAAGACAAATACAAGACAAATACAATACATTATTCTTCGTACACTAGGCCATACATAAGGTACAGTGGTGAAAGGAAGTATAATGAGATTTGGTTTCCTTTCGAATATTGTCCTTTATCACATAACTTATGGTGTGGGATTGGAATAACACCATTTTATATTTTCGATATACCACTAGTTATATAAGTATGCAAATAAGCTTAGTATGCGCTGTCAAAAAAAGCGATAATGACTATGATACAGTTCTCACGGTTTATGTCGGTTTCGCGTTTTAAAGCGAAAGGCAAAATGCAATAAAAGTCGATATGTGAGTCATGTGATAAATAGAATCTAACATTCGTTCTCATTCATTATTGAATTTAGTAAACTCGTTAGCAAAAATGATATAATGCTCGGCAACAGCCTCGCATTATATAATTTTGCCAACTCGTTTAATAAATTCAATAATTAATGAGTACTCGTGTAAGATCCTCTATTAATAGGTTACTCAATATTGGTATTTTACACCCTATGTAACCATAAGGCCCAAATACAAACGTCTTTGCTCTCAAAAGTTTAAATATAACTGTCCCTTGAATTTCGAACTTTACTAATTGTTATCTGAACCAATCAATTATTACAAGTATAAATGCAATGCTAAAAACAACCGTTTTGGTAACTGACAATGATTTGCAGGAGACCAGACTAAATTCGGAGCTATTACACAGAATCTCTTAATTTTGATTGGTTGACAAGGTAAACAAACCAAAGAATCTGGCTAAAAAATAAAAAAATAAACTTTTGAAGAGTACTTATGCAGGTTAAATCATACATGTGTGCAATGTATTCATAATTTGTGGCATAAAAAAAACAAGAAGTATATTTTACATTTTCCTCGTGTCTCCACATGCAAATAGGTGCGTCACAACCATCCGACCCAAACATGTTTTTCAAAACATACTCAACCACAGAAATATTAACAATTTTTGTTGTTAGATCTGTGATAAAACTAAGATGGGTCTTTCAAAACAAGTAAAGCAAAAATATAGCTTCTTAAGTAAGGGAACACAGTACAGGCCTTAGAGCTATAATGTACGTCTATGGAAAATGAATTGGTGTAGTATGACCTAAACTTGAAGTTTGCATACACTGAAACATGGCTTGGCCTAACTAGCCGGTCCTGGCTTGGCTTAGCCTGGCCTGGTCTAAGATTAGTTGGTCCCTTGGGACTAATCTAGGTCAGGCCAAACGGTCATGACTTCAACACTGGGGTTAATGTCTGAGTATCCAAGTTCATTTACGTTGTTTCTAGATGGACAGTGGCTCACATTAAGGTTAGCATATGTCTCCTGGGACAATGCAGCTGTACGGAGTATGTTAGGAAGTGTACACCTTGTGAGGGTCATTCAGAAATATTAAATTGATAGTTATCACGTTGAAACAACGCGTTTTTGTCTTAAGATGATAAAATGCATCCAGTTTATGATATAATGAAAACTTGTTTTTATTAATGTAAAATAGCAAAAACCACTGGATTTAATGGAAACAAATATAATTTCTAAAGAAGTAACTTAAAAACTTAATGCAGCAAGCACATATAGCATTTAAAACATATCCCTCCTTTTTTGTTGTTGACATAATAACACTAAATAGCACCACTACTCATTCTATTTTATTTAACCATCCATCCAACAATTCAGCTTTCCAAAAACTTTGTGCCAATATATCATTCCATAACTTATTTTTAATCATAATCATCAACTTACTCCATTGTTATAAAATAATTTATTCTCTCACTAATTTATCAATCACGCAATCGTTTAATCAGTTACACATTAATATGAATATATCCTAACTTTTATTGTTTTACCATTTGCACACTATTATGTTTCTTCCTTCCACACGTTTCTCATGGCTAGTACCATTGGCATCTCATAATTCTACTTCAGTGCAACCAATTATACACGGCCTATAGGAAGCTACGCCCCTGAATTATAGTTATTTAATATACATTATAGTTATTTAAAATGCATTTTTTTGTGTGAATGCCCCTCATTGCGAAGAACCTGACTATAAAGGACATGACCTGGAACAATAACAATTAAGGTAAACAATTCAAATTTTAAGATTAGGCCAGGCCAGGTCTATGAGGCCAGGCTAGTTAGACCAAGCCATGTTTCAGTTTATGCCATTGAATTTCTAAAAAATACTATATTTACACGTAGGTGAATTACAATTGAAAAGGACAGCCACGCCAGCCACTTACGTCGTCACTTATTCAGTTGCCCTACTTTACATGCGGATAATACAGTTTCCAAACCGTAAAAATAATAAAACATGTTCAAATAGCCAGTGAAAATAAGGCGTGTATGCATATATATCAGTGTTAAGCATCTTCATATCATATATCATATTAACCCCCACACTCACCCCCAACCCACCCACGCTCATCCCAACCCAACAATTAACAGTCGCTAAAGATTTTACGCCCTACACTAAATCCAATCTTGTATTCAACATCAATATACTTTTCATACATAAAAGTCAATTTAACATTATATACAAAAAATACAAATCCATATGTTACTATAAATTGGGTGTCATGCTTTGCGTTGTTTGTTCGTTTGTGTGGTGTTTTACGTCATTTTCAACACATGCAATGTTATATATGACGGTCGATTTATTTGTGGTGGAGGCATACACCCATGTTTTCGTTGGTAGAACCAGTACTGTACACCTCCCGCCATTCGTAAGAATCGACACTTCCTCACTTACAAGTCGAGGTTACAGTGGGATTCGAACCCGCAGCGGTGAGAGACGACGGTTTACAACGCAACGTCTTAACCATTCGGCCACGGAGACGCTTATGTGTCCCGCTTTGCATAATTCAATATACCAACCTTTGTAAAAAAAAATGTGTGTTATTTACATTGTCAGGATTATCCCAAATATTTTACTCTTGATAACACTTTTCTTTTAAATAATGTAACCGTTTTCAAAATATGTTAGTGAAATCTTATATAGAGTGCATGAAATGATATTGTTACTTGTGTTTGCATTGTGCTTTACGTAATTTTTTAACACATATTAGGCCATATATGACAGTCGTATTTTTGTGTTGAGGCAGACCGTCCCATTTTCCCTGGATAGAAGCAGAATCGTAATAGCAGAGTTTTCAAGACAAACATTTTCATAAACAATAATTAAAATGACCCTAACATGCGTATTGTACAATATGTACATTTTCATATAAAACGAAAGCACCTTAATATTGCATTCATTTGTATTTGGATAGACATCAATCAATCTTCCAGATCACCTCTAGCTCCTTTAAACATCGCGACAGTTTAATGGCACATATATATTTTTTGATCATTAGGTTCCTTAAAGGGAAACACGGCAATTTTGAATTATTTATCAAAAAAAATAAAATAGCATCTCGATATATTAATCCCGTATTATTTTGAATTAAACCACTTGCAAATTAATAAATAAAAATGTGTATTTTCAATTATTCTTCTTAGTTATACAATCGGTTTAAAATATATAATTTGTGCAATATATTCAACAGTTAGTCATATGCAAATAAACAAGTTGCTTTGAAATATTCTTGTAATAAATATTAATCATGGAACAAATACGAGTTATATAGAAAAACTAACGGGATGCCGAAAATCTAACGGGATGCCGCGAGTTTTAAAACAATCAAGATTGCCGTGTGTCCCTTTAAGGTGTACATTTAAGGTGCAACTTAATTGTCATACATGTACTTGTTCCAGTCTTGCAAAAACGTTTATATTAGTATACTTCGCCCTAAATTCATATTCTGAACAAGCTGAATCATGTTTTCATTGTCAACTATTTCGTCAGGTTTTGTAACAATACGAATCATGTTCTCTAGACGAATGTGAACAGAAATTTTGTTTCTTGGTCGTATAGTTCGCCACGTTCTGTTTCATTGTCGTATATTTCGCCACGTTTGGTGAGATGGACATGATCGATGTCGGTTTCATCTGAGAGCATGGTTCTCCACGTGCCCTTTAGGTAATCATTGGAGTGGATTGCGCCTCCAGGTATGTACAGCGTGTGACGTACCGGAAGTCGGAACCCTGTGATGTGAAATTCGCCATCGTCTGTGAACTTCGCTAAAATAAATGTTCCGGAATCTGACGTCAGCGGACAGTCCAAATGCGAAAACTCGTGCCTTTCTATGCCGGAACCGCCATTCGTAGTAGCCACGTATTGTTCGAGATACCCATTTTCGTAGGTAAAATCTTGTATACCGTGTCTGTAGAGCAAGGATATCTTCTCCTGCTGTGCATCTGCAAAACTACAGCCGTAATATCGGACAAGTTCCGTCGTGGCAAAGTCGGTGACCACTTTTCCATCAAAATCCGATGGAAATATGATTTTCCCGGATTTCCCCGGGACGGTACCGGTTTCCCAAGTAACACCCCTGACGACTGTGTGTTTGGGAATCAGCGGCGGAAGGTCACTAAAGCATGTAAGATCAATCAAGTTGTATTCCCCCGGAACGTAATCTGCAACCATTCCATGGCCGCCTTTCATCACTACGGTACCGGTTTGTCCTCGTCTCCGGAAAGTCGCGAATTTCTTCCATCGATCGCGAATGTAAGTGGCGAGTTCCTCAGAGTCTGTATCGTTGTATGCTTGCTTGAGATGACCCTCAAACTGCCCGACATTTGACCCGTTTAAGTCTACTTCCTCCATAGTATCTTCTATAATGGTCGTTAGAACATCAGAACTCCCTCCTTGGACCATTCGTTGAAAGTCGTTGAAGGTAATCTCATCGTGTGTGACATTTGAAAATGACTGAAGAATTTGTGACATCCTGACGGAGCGTTTTTTCTCCCAAACATATTCTGTAAATTCTCGAAAGTTCAGTGTTCCGGATCCATCTCTGTCGGCTTCTAGGAAAGCCCTCCTCAGGCCGTTGACGCAGTCGTAAGTCGAATTTTCGTCTAGAACATGGTCCGAAAAGTAGGTTTCGAATTGGTCAAAAGTGACCTGTCCTTTGGAGTTTGTATCGACCGTTTTAAATACCATGTTAAGTTCCTTTTCTGTCATTTTTAGTCCGATTCCCTTTATGAATTTGGAAAATTCGAACTTGTCCAACAATCCATTTCCATTTTCATCGATCTTCATAAAAACCGTTTTCAGTTTATTTTTATTTAATGCTACAACATCTTTGATTTCGCTTTTTTCGTTTATTGGTGCTTTATCGATGCTTCCTGTTAATTTTACAGGTGCTGCCAATGGTGATTTTGCGAAAACTTTTGCGGCAACAACAGGAACTATATCTGATGACTCTTGACTTTCTTCTTCCTGAATTTCTGGAACACGTCTTAATTGCGGCATATTAGAAATTGCACGAGATACTTTTTTGTGATTTGCATCAAGTGCATACTCAAACCTTTCTAACGAATTGCTTTTCGGAATAGTGTGTGGTGAAGAGTTTCTTATAACACGCCTTGTGTATCGTTCATGTAAAAGCTTCTGTACAGGAGTTGTCTTTTCTTTCTGGCACGATATTATTTCTTCCAACGAAGACAGCCATGCCCTCTTTTCAAAATCGTCGTCAACCGCGATTTCTAGATCCATAATTGGTTGGTTCGCCACGCTAAATCTCCCTTTCAAATGGTGTATTATCCCGTTATACATCGGTAGGCTCTCAACTTTTGTGTTTTTAGTGATGACAAGTTCTATCTTTTTTGAACTACTTGATAAATTGCTTTTGTCTGGATTTCCTGCGTAAATGCTGACGCTACGTGGTGTAAGAATACAACACCTTTTTGACCACGTTGACCAGTTGGACTGCTTTTTACAGCGGATGTATACTGCTTCTTTTTGCAGTATTTCGGCGACAAGCCAGAAATAAAGGTCATCAATGCATGGTTTTACCTTGTCTTTGGACGTCTCTTTAAAAACATCTTCCAGAACGTCTACCATTTCTTTAAAAGATAAACTATCCGCTTTAAACAGCTCATCCGTAGATTTCAAAACTTTGCCCAGATTTCCAAAAATCTTGTCCGTGAACCAGCATGCTTCTTCTTTGCACATCACGGGAGGATACGTCTCTTCTTTCAGCAAACGATTGGTAATTTTCCAAAGTTTTTGCAAGCCACCAATAGGTAGTGAAGATTGCTTGTACATAGGTTTCACGAATTCCCAACACGCATCTTCAATACTATCACGAAGTACTACGAACGAGACGCCCTTTTCTCGCAAGTGATTCTGTACGTATGTTTTATAGTCTTCAAACTTGATACTTTGTCCGGTAAAGGTTTTGTCAAACACTTTTTCAGAGTAGTTAACGGTGGGTAAATTCTTGAACAATGACGTCACTTTCTGGACAACTTCTTTCGGAGCAGCAATTTCAAATAGTTTGTTAACGTCAAAGACGGCGACGGCTTGCCAAACACAAGATAGCTGTTCACCAGGCATTGCTGTTTATCTGTAACAGAAAAACAATGAAAAGTTACGATGCATTGGGTTAAATGAATCATTTTCGTCTAGTTCTTATATTAATTAATGTTGTTGTTTGGTATGTAATATTTGTCAGTATAGGGTAGGAGATGTATTTGGGAGACGGGGAAGACAGTATACATAATGGCAGGAGCCGGGAGACACGTTACATTTAACGAGAGATATGACGTATAATGGGACGAGAGCCGGAAAACGTCTCCACTATCCTTCCCCATCTATATGAACATTTGCTTCTCGTTTCAGTTGGTAAAAACTCCTTACGTAATCATGGTAGAATATTTACTCTTTCAATAAAATAATTTCTTACTTTAAATTGCTTTTAAAATAGCTTTTAAAACAGTTTTGTTTGTTTTTTAATTAAAAAGAGAAACCTTTTCAAACTCTATGAATAGTAGAAAATGCTTTGTTTTTTTATATATATAAAACAAAAAGAAAACATATATATACATGTACCATTTCAATCTCCGAATCATATTGAAACATACACTGATATAAGTTGTTTATTTGTTATTACTACTAGATGGAGTCACTTTGAAGCACGTGTGTCTTTCCCCAAAATGTATGATCATAGTGAACCCAGATGATGACCTTAATATTGGTATGACTGTTGTCCTTAAGTGTATATATTGAAGGTGACCTTGACTGCGACCTTGACCTTTATATATGTCGCAGTGATGTCTTATAACGTGTATATATTTAAAGATGAAGAAATATGAAACTGTGACACAATATAGAGAATGTAGAGTTCATGACGTTTGAATCGAAACTTGGGGTCTTCCTCCACCAATAGAAGCATATGACCTTAGCTGTTGGTGCGACTATAAAATCCAATTCAATTCAATTGAACCGAAACTCTTATCGTGACCATGACCTTGGCCTCTAGTTGTTACGCGACTTTTGACATACATTGGAAGTTTGTCGAAGAAACATGTTACTGAAAATATTATTTGTTCATGACACCGACACAAAACAACGCAAGACGACAGACAATGCGGTCCCCATGTCTTGCTTTAGCTACACAGCGACACAGACGTACTAAAGATAGTTAGAAAGAGTAGAAAGACCAAAAAACAAAACATTTAAGTGGAGACTTGATTTGTTTTAAATAAATTAATACATTATTTGTGAATTTTAACCAACAACTAGTGTTATTCAAAATAAAAAATAAAATAAAAAAGAAGTTGCTTTAAAATATTATAATAATTATTAAATAATGATGTGAAAATATGCAAATTATGTGAGAAACTAAAAAGAAACTTGTTGTGTGTCCCTTTAAACAAATTTCTATAGATTCCATTCTTTATTTCCTCCAATGTACAGGAGAGCATATACATATAATTGTAACATATACTAGTAATACAAATTCAAAACTTAACATTAGCAAACGTTAACGTATATATATAATGGATCAAGACTATATACATCGAGCAATACATGTCGATTAATGGTTATTTTACAATTAGACTAAACAATTTGAAATAAATACTATTTATATTAATCATATTTTGCCATGTATTACCATATGCATGACTCATGCCGAAACGAAACACAAGAAGACAAAATGGTGCAATATACGATAAACAATGACAAAACACAAGAAGACAAAATGGTGCAATATACGATAAACAATGACAAAATGAATATGAATGGGGGGGGGGGGGGGGGGGGGGGGGGGGGGGATTACGCATCTGCCTGTGACAGTTTGTTGTGAGATTGCAGTGGTTGTATTCTACCCAGGCATGCCACATTTCCGGATAAAATCCGGACTCTGGAGTTTTCAGTCGCTCTAATTTAAGAGCCGGATTTAAGTGTAGAATCTCCGGATTTTCCATCAAAACAAAATGCCCATGATTTAATAGCCATACTTTCACAGTTTATCAGCTATTTCCTGAGTTTGTCCTAATACCTAAGGACATATTATAGTACCTTCAGGGACATAACGACATTTGCAATAGCAGCAATATATATGTGACTTTTTTTAACTGGTCAACCTAACTGAAATAGTAAGTGTGAGGAATTAGCAACTCATTTTGTGTGGTACCACTATAACAGCTGCTGCTGTGTACGATGACTATAATGTGTATATACGAGTTATGAAGACTTTGTTTTTGCATTTAGCACGCATCTGTGTAGAACAGTAAGTGCACTTTCATTAAAAAAAAAACAGTTGTGGTAGAAATTAAACCAAGGCTTTCTATTAGAATTACTATGCTAATCTATTATTTTCTACATAACTGTCAAACAGCTATCAAACAATGCATCAACACAATTGTATTAATTGCCTAATTTAAATGTTCGCTTTAAAATATATATGTGCGAAAATCAAGTCGCGCGCTCAGGATTTTTCAGGCCTTTCTACCCCGGCAACCACACGGGGAAACTTATCAAAGATTAGTCTCGGCCAGCTACACCGTATCATGCATATGTCTTACTGGTTCTGGATCCGTGTAGCATAGCGTAACGAAGAAATCGGAAGCGAGCCGGGTGATCGAGGCTAATAAAAGAATCACAACCCACTTAGCTTTATGGTGTAGTTCTAAGGTTTAAAGTCCCTCTACCACATGAAGTTGAGAATTCCTCTGTGTCACGGCATTATATCTTGATTTTCACATCTTTTAAATTCTAAAGTGTTAACACATTCTGTGACACCATCTGGCATTGACCTGGTGTTTTAGTGATTAATATGAACAAATGACTGTAAATTATGACTGGACAAACAACATAGACTAAGTGGTTACATATTACAACTAAGAGTTGCAAACACTAGCTATTAAACACGTTATCAGACGCAACTTTCACACATACAGAAACAAACAATTAGGTTGGCTTGACATTTGCTACTTGAGGAAACTAATAGAGTATTGACGCTGTACAAATCTTTAAAGCATCGTTTTAAAAATGATACGTATTTAGATTTATTTCATACAAGGCTCGATCGCAGTGTTTTAACCTGATTACGTTTGTCCGCTCATAGTTTAAGAATCGAAACAGGGAGGTATTCTCTCGAAAGACTAGAAAGTAATGAAAGGATTTGTCAAATATGTAACACTAACGATGTTGAGGACGAGTTCCATTTTACCTTAATATGCCCTGCTTGTAATACAATCAGAATTAAGTATATCAAACGATATTACATACAAGTCTAGTCTCTTTTAATTCTAAAAAGAATGGCACAGTTACTTTTATGAATTGTTGTATTGCAGATAATATTGTACTTTGATGAAGCTTAAATAAACTATTAAACTACAAAGGCCAAGCATGTTTAGATTTATTGCTCTACTTCAGTCGTTTAACAAAAAAGAAGTTATTAATTTTAGCAAATATATTTCAGAGGCATTCTCTTTAAGACGAACCATGATAAATAACTTATAAGCTCGTTCATCCTCACGATATAAAAGTCGTTCTATTGTAATGCATTAGATTTTCTCCATATATAATTATATATATGTTGTTGTTGTTTTGTCTGTTTTTTTGTGTGATTGTTTTCATTCGTGCTATTTGTATTATTTCACGCAATATTTTATAAATAGTTAGTATAATATTTTATAATAAACTACGTAATAGTTTGTCAATAAAATGTCGTCGTCTTTTTCATCATCATCATCATCATCATCATCATCATCATCATCATCATCATCATCATCATCACCATCTTCTTCTTATTATTCTTCTTCTTCTTCTTCTTCTTCTTCTTCTTCTTCTTCTTCTTCTTCTTCTTCTTCTTCTTCTTCTTCGTTTTCTTCTTCTTCTTCTCTTCTTCTTCTTCTTTTTCTCCTTCTTCTTCTTCTTCTTGACCTCTCAGTATGATTGTAATGTATTAATATTCAAGAGAAGTGTTTTATAATTAAGAGTGACAGTTGACATGCATGAGAACATGTATCATAAGTTTGATGTATCTTTATTTTAAGCTTAAAGACATCACACCAGAATCAAAAGATCACGGACACTTTACAGCTAGAGACGATCACAAACTTGTTAATCCTCTACTGTGAAAAATATTTATTGAGGCCCTGACATAATTTTATATAAAACTACAATGTGCAATGTTTCTTTACAATTGATAAATGTTCATTTTACTGTTTCGAATAGAAACATTAAAATATGGCAGATTAAAAAGGTAAAATCTGCAAATTCAATACTAAAAATATTGAAATTAAATCATGTTGGTACTTTTACACATACAATTTAGAAATAATTAAATCGGATTTAAAATTGTTTGTCGGGGCCTCATAATATAACGGTACATACCAATCTCCAATTTTGCATGAAGTTCTCGTACTTCTCACAATGCATGAAAAAAACAATCATAATTATGCCCCCACTATTTCTGTAGGATGGATTAGGCTGGTGGGATGTCTTTAATTTCATATAGTCTCTTATAATTATTTTAGAATGGAATAGTTAAAAGCATGTGTAATGTTGTATTGTATATACTATTGTACTATGACGAGACTTTAATAAACTATAAAACTATGCTGCTAAGTTTTAAATAAAATAAAAATTAAAATAAAAAGTATTTTACTAAAAACACTAAGAATGTTTGCAGCATAATACAAATAAAAATACTGTATTGTATTTAATGTTAAGTTTAATCAGGTGACGTATAGTCCCATAATATACTGAAGCGAAAAATAAACGCAACTCCGGAATGTCCGCTATATATTGTATATACTGCATACTTAACCACATAATATTCCAAAGAAATCCCAAGATGTTTTGTAAAAAAAAAAGCTGTAGTTAGTTAGAGAAAGGACACAGCTGTGATATTGTAGACGTTTTAATCACAGTACACTTTGTAACAAGAAATTCATAAATGTTGAAGTTCCTCTTAGAAACATTGAGTCAGTTCAGTACTGTATTTAACGTAAAGAGTTTGCAAAAAGTTGCATCATAAGTTTGCTCACATGCTTGAGCCAAACCCGTACTCAGTCAATAATGAAACTTTGAAGGAATACTATTTGCTGTGTTATGTGTTGTTTTAGTCTTTTTTTCCAATAAGAAGGGTGAAGGATTTATCCATTAAATGGATAAATCATTGGAAGGGTCATACGTAGCCATGTACCATTCGATTAACAGCAGCATATTGTACATACAATATATTGCGGAAATTCCCGAGTTGTGTTTCAGTATATTTAGATCCAGCATTTAAACGAGTTCCCATTCACTATAAGATTTATGAAACGAGTCATCAAATATTTTCATTTTAACGGGCCTTTTGGCGAGTTAAAATTAAAAATATTTCAAAACGAGTTTCAACGGCGACTTTTAAGCAATTACAAACTAATTTGTATAACGTTAATTATTTTTTTTATGACCTGGCTAATAACTTAGATTGGGATAATTGTGATACATAAATAATTAAATTAATTTCAGTTAACGCGATTTGCGTAGTGTTACAGATTCATAATTTTCCATTTCAGAGATGTTGAGATTTTATCTTATTTTCAGTAGGTGATAAAAGTTGTGTTACTCGATTTTTATCCTTAGGTTCTATGGTAAAATAAAAATCTTTGGCAGCGTAAAAAGATTTTTCAAGATTTTGATTTTGAAAGATACATATATTGAATCAATTTGCATGAATGTGCATGAACTATGGAGTTTTTTTAAAAGAATCACAATGTAGATACCTTAGTTTTAACAGTAAACTTGGTTGAACATCAAGGATAAAGACCGAGTTTATCATCCAGAATGTATTGGTATGTTTTATTTCTGGTCACTGATGGATCAGGGTTGTTTAATGATGCTCAATCAAAATAACAGATTGAATGCATATTGTACCCAGCCAATAAACAGCTTTCCAGGTTGTGTGTTTGTTTGAATGTTGTTTTACGTCATTTTAGCACATGTTAGGCTATATATGGCTGTCGATTTTTTTTAAAAAAAATTGTGGTAGACGCAGACCGTACCCCATTGTGCCTGTGTAGAACTAGTACTGCAGAACTCACGCCATCCGTGAGAATATGAAATAGGTGATCAAACCGGCTAACAGGGGCAGTTTTGTGATAACTATGTTTTTTATTTTTCACCGTAGATGATTATGTTTACGCATTTTACTTTAATAATCTATTTACTTACTTACTTACTTACTTGCCTGCCTGTGCCTGCCTGTGCCTGCCTGCCTGCCTACCTACCTACCTACCTACCTACCTACCTACCTACCTACCTACCTACCTACCTACTTACTTACATGGTTTGTTGCCACGTTAACTAAATCTAAGGAATTTCCATGACTTCCGATAGAAACAACTTCAAGTGGTGTTGTTATTATTAAAGGGCGTTAAATAGGGAGGAATTTGACAGGTCCCTACAATTACAGGCGGTACTGTCATAACACTACACAACGGAATGTAAGTCTGCTTGGCAGGTCCTACAATTACAGGCGGTACTGTCATAACACTACACAACGGAATGTAAGTCTGCTTGGCAGGTCCTACAATTACAGGCGGTACTTTTATAACACAACACAGCGGAATGTAAGTATGCTTGCTACAACAACAACAACAATGTTTGAGAATTCTGGTCACTGAGGGCATTTTTATAATACAATTTTGATCTTAAGCGATATTTAAAGCCTTCGGGCCGATATTGGTATGGCGGACAACAACGCATCACCCATGTAATAATCTCTAAATATTTGAAGTTAGTAAAATGTAATATTATATAAAGGAATGTAAATAAGAAGAAGAAGAAGAAGCACTTTATTTAAAAATCAGTCAGCCATAGGCCGATGTGATCATACAATATATACATATACATTTTTAATGTAAATATGTACATATATAACCGTAATGTAATGGCTCAATCACTTCTGCATATTTGCGATGGAAGCACAAAAATAACAACATCAACTATACATATGAGAACGTTTCTCTTCATAAGGTTAGTTGTTGATATAATTTTGCATATATATATGTTTCACTATCGATGTCAAGTTTATACATATTTGTTGTATCCTTACGGGTCTTATGACCCATTGGAATTATCTTAAGGCCAAACAAAAAAATATGTGTGGTTCAGGTAACCCGATCGACCCTATTTTAAGGGGCCGACCCTAAAACTTTTTATGCAAAAATTAAAAAATTAAAAATATTTTTTTTTTTTATAGTAATTAACATATTAAATTCATAATCAGAATTGAATTCATTATTGAGGGGAAAAAAAGCCTACCTACCTACCCTATTTTTTTTGCCAGTGTTACCTGAACCACACATATTTTATTGTTTGGCCTAAACTCTATCTATATCTATGTTATTTCGTACCGCTCCAGAGGATACAAATTATCCAAAATCCAGGCCTTATTCCCATTAGTAATAGCAAGTTGTTTTTATCTTCTTCTTTTTAACTTGTCGCATATCAAATACAGTTACATGTACAATAGTCTACAACATTGTTATTTGATATCCTGCCATCATGATGTACTGAATTAAATAATAATAATAATAATAATTAAAATTTACTATTGATAGGTTTGCACATGTTTAAAATGAAAAAGTTAAATTTCAAACACATGTTGTTGTTGTTGTTGTTGTTTTTAAAAAAAAAAGGCATAATTCTGGGTCCGTATTCATAAGCTTCTTAGCAATATGGTAACTTAAGTCAAATTTTATCAATTTTTTACACACCATTTTCTATCGATTTAAGACATTTTCTTAATATTGCTAATAAGGCTATGGATAAATAAAATGTACAGTTAAATATTTATCTTAACACAGCTGGGTTGTAGTGTCCCTGAGACGTTAATATGGAGATTTAAAAATATGTAAAATCTTAAATTTTGACTTAATTATTATTTTCCATTTAAATTGCTTTATGAGTACGGGCCCAGGTTCTTTAACGTTCTTGGAGGATAGACTCCGATGCATGGGGCCACCCGGTTTGCGTCCCTATCCAACAGACGAGGCCAGTGCTGAGGAAGAGTCTGTATGTAAATAGTACTGTCTGATAAAAAAAAACCGATATACTATGTTTCCTATTTTCTATAATCAAAATAACTCGTTTAAACCTGAATTTGAGCTTTAACGATTTTAATGTTTATTAAACTGGATATCTGAACTCTTACATCAAGATCAATATCTTAAATAAAGTTCTGTCTACATTGTGCAATGGTTGTAATAAAGTTAAAACTTACGTTTAAATCTTCCAATGTCGGTACAATTCTCCTTTTCTGAATGCTTACAAATCCGTTGAATTCTACAACAAGATCAATTGCGCGAGTGTTAATATACCATAGTAATGTAAAATGTCCCGGAGCTTCCCCCAGTTTAGCACGTAAGCCAATCAAAGCGGAGATCATGCCATAAAAGTATGACTGTTAATATAAACTCCGGTTATCAGGGGGTAAGTATACTTGCGGTTATATACAATTCTCCTTTTCTGAATGCTTACAAAAAAACAATATCAATCGCGCGAGGGTTAATATACCCAGTGAAGCAATACGAGGTTATATATACCCTGGTAATGTGAAATGACCCGGAGCTGACTAACCAATTATTCCCCCAGTTTAGCACGTAAGCCAATCAAAGCGGGGGAACACGTCAATAACGTATGACTGTTAATTAGCCCCCGGATATATCAACTTGATCCGGGCCTTGCGTAACATTTAGCCCTGGGTTCAGTCGTTATATTTGTTCAATATCCTACTTTTTTCTTCTTTTTTTTTTTAATACTTTTTTCTTAATTTTCCTACCTACGCGAGGGTTTAACCAATGCATCTAATCTATACACAGTGATATTGACGTCAGCGTATATGAAAGCGAGGCCACTGTGTAGGTCGGATTGTTTATTTTTATTTTATTTATTTATTTATTTTTTGTTCAAAAATCGGATATATATGTCCATAATAAAAATAAAAAATCTGACAGATTTTATTTATAATAATATTTAATTTCAATATTAAAGTTTAATTATTACAACTGTTAAGAGGTAGACCCGTGTTTAACTGAAGTTGGAGACACCGGGAGGAGTGAAAGCGAAACTGGTGTAACTATATAAACAAGAGACACAAGGGGGCCTGTATCCTTATACCGAAGTGCAGTGGTGTAGTGTGGTTAGAGTGTCTGGCCTGCAATCGGGAGGTCGTGAGTTCGAGTCCCCTAGACGTTAAAATGATAGTAGTTACTTGTAACCCTTGCTTGACGAGGAAATACTAGTAATGGGTAGTGCTACTACGTCTAATTGGCCCGGTGTCAGAAAAAAGTGACTGGTGGGGTATCATGTACTAAGGCGTGGTATTCCAGTATGGCAGCACTATATTTGCTTCGAGTAGGCTGTCGGTAGATACATATCACTACACGCAATCACTCATACACAGTCCACATTCCATTGGGCCCACCGTTTGGTGGTGGCTGTCAGGGCGGAGGGACTATAATTCTTAGAATCAAGCACTCACGCTCGCGCGCACGCACGCATGCACGGGCATATATCGCTCTACTTGTTACAGTGCTGAGATGGCGATGGACATTGTAAAATGTTTATGCCTTAATAAAACAAAAATGGAAAAAAATGAATTGTTAAAAAGATAAGGGTCTGGTAAGTTACTGAAGGACCAAAAGAGCATGACGACTGGACACATTATGTTTGGTGATGGTTAATTGATACGTAAGACCTTTAAAGTCAATACGAGCCTGAAGTGTTTCACATAGCAATTATTGTTTGTACAGTTTGTACTCAGTTCAAATATAAATGATTTTCAAATTTGTCCTAGATTTCATATCTTATTTAAAAAGACTCTGACCAAGTTTGGTAAAGATCGGATACAAAACAAAGGTGCTAGACTGTTGGTTTATCACATAACATGGCTTCTGGGAGTGTAATAAAGTCATGAATTATTTCTCGTAATTTACACTAGTGTATTACAGATGCAAATGAGGACGAATCACTGTTTTTGCGTACAGTAAAACATTTAATCCCACTTATCATTCGATACGTTTTAAACAATTTAAATATGTATTCTTTTCAAGGGTAACAACTAGTCACGCGCACGCGCCAAAACAGATACGTTTACATGGACGGAAGGTCGATTCGGGACCTGGTACGTGGATTTTTATTAAGACGAAACATTTGATAAATTTACAATGTCCACCGCACAGCATGGATTTTACAATATATATACATTTTACATTTGTATATTTATTTTTGATCAATTTGCAGTGATTTTCTTTGCTTTAAAAGGTGTTTCATTTATATGTCATAAATGGTTTAAAAAAAAGAAGTGCCATGACGTCATCATTCCAAGATGGCCGCCTCCATTTATGTTTTCAATAGCTCATATATCTCCTTTATTTTTCATGTATTTTAATAATTGGTTCATTTTTTTCCAGTTTTTCAGAGCCCTTTTAATAAATCGTGTTTGCAAACAGTGCACCATCCCTTTTAAGTTGATTTGTTCCTTTAATAATTTCTTGTTTAGTAATCTCAATTTTTAATTTACCAAATATAATATTAAATTCACCTTTTTCATCAATAAAATATCATACATCTTCATCAGGTGTAAAGAATTGACTATGTGTTATTAACAGCTTAAAAATATTGCTCATTCTTTATAGGCTGTCAACTTATATAAGCGCAAATAAACAGTACATTTGTTTGCTTTTTTGTTTGTTTGTTTGAATAGTGTTTTACTTTAATTTGAGTAAAATAAAGTCAAAAAAGCATTTGTCACACCAGGTCAGACATGACGAAAACTGATAAACAGTAACTGTTTAGAGAAATGCAAGTCATAACATATCGACATGTGAATGGATGTATGCTAAATGGTCAGGCTTCAATGTGTTTGTTCATCAAACAATCAACCAGATTAAAAGATAAATACAATATCTCCCTCCCACTTACCTAATCGCGTATTAGATTTGGCCTCGGGGACAATTTCATGAATAAGACACTGATAGATTTACAGTTAGCCAAAACAAGGATCATTAATCACTACAAGACTATCTGGAACACATCTTTATAAGCATCACCTAAATTAAGAACATACAAACTGTTTAAAAGTGATTTTGAAGAGGAAAAGTATGTGTTTGCGTGTTTCTTTCCAAATGTTCGTTTCCATGGGAATTAGCTCAACTCGATCCATTGTACAGTTAATTTATTTTAATTATGTAATAAATGTACAGTTCTGCATATTCACAACACATTTCTAGACCTAAATTATACATGTATATACACGGCGCCGAAGCGCTAAATTCTTGTTTCCTTTCTACATGTTTCTTACTTCAGTTTCCAAAACTCCACTCTTTAACCCGCTTCCATCAAAACAGGGAGTACGTTATAGGGAGGAGAAACGGGCTCGTTTTGCCGATTTATGTTGTCGCGCATGTGTTTCACTATTCCGTGAAAATGACTACTTCCGGTTGTTTCGCGAGCGTGTGAAAAACAGCAAATTCTTATAAATTATTACACTTACAAACTCAATAAAGGTGCTAAATGTAAACATAAGTAATATGCATTTTAGGCACTGCCTAAGACCGAGCAGAGCTCTTAAAATTAATACTTACATGATATATCGGATCGCATGTAAAATTTAACTTGTAAACCAAATATTTTACTATTATTCTATATTGTTGTGATAAAATACTAACCTATCTTATGTTTCTTGTCAATCAACATATGAGTAAATTAATTGACTATTCATAATTTCGATCATCAAAATCAGCTGACCAAGCAATGGCCTAGACATTTGTTACACCTCTAAAGTGTGGTAGGTGGTATTGAACTCAAACTCGATGTTTATCATAGTTTGTTTGTTTGTATGGTGTTTTTCGTCATTTTCAACACATGTAAGGTTATATACTAGTATGATGGTCGATTTTTTTTGTGTTGGAGGCATCCACCCACTTTTCCTGGGTAGAACCAGTACTGTAAACCTCCCGTCATCCGTAAGAATCGACACTTCCTCACTTACAAATCGAGCTCCCAGTGGAATTCGAACCCGCAGCGATGAGAGGTGAAGGTTTAGGATGCAACGTCGTTAACCATTCGACCACGGAGACGCTTCGTCTTTATCATAGAGGTTCAACCAAGTTTATTGTAAAAGTTAAGGTATTTACGGTGTGATTTTTTTTTAAACCAAATTTTGAAAATTATCTTATTTTTACTCTTTCAACTCAAGAGTCACCTTTCCTGGGTTTATATTGTTTTCCAGAGAGAATTATTTTGTATCAGACATATCTTTTTGGCAGCAACTACAAACAGTGTCATTGAACATTTTCAATTCAGTTCTTCTTTCTAGACAAATTTCGCATTTAGATAAAACGTACGACATCTGTTCTATTTCAAAGGCAAGTATAGCATCCATAGCAAGGTTGAACATTTCATCTTTCTGTGATGGTGCAGCTTCTGGTATGTCATTTATTTGATATGTTTTGATAATATACCTTTTTTCCCGTTTATTACCATATCCCTTTTCTTTGATTTCGACTGTGTTTCGTTTTCAAGAGGTTTTGATTCCTAGTTTCCTACATAAAGATTGGATGTCATTGGTTATATTAGAGTTGGAATTTGAGTCCTTATTTGGTTAAGTATATGAGGTACTAATATAATTTTCTGAATTATGTTTGCTCTTGTTGCCATCAGTGTTTCTGCAGGACTCAACATTTTTAGGGGTCATCCTTGACCCGCTATGGAATTAACTTGGGGTCATTTTGTAAATATAGGGGTCATATTTTTTGGACATGCATTTTGATGAATAGACCATGTGATGTCAGATAGACATGCATTATTAGTTGATAAGACATCTTTTTCGGTGGATTGGTCAGCAAAAAAAAGGAAGTTAAAGGGACGCACGGCGATCTTGATGTTTTTATCAAGCAACAATATTGGCATCTCTACTTATTTATCAAGGAACATTTCGACTTTAAACCGGCTTGTATATTGTAACAGTCATGCATGGGGGACTTAACTTATACATCATCATTTCTCGTTTATGGGTATTTTACTAACACTGATATTATATTTCTATAACTGGTAAAATCTAGCCATTGAATTATACATGTTCATAAGTGGTTAAGTGACACCATCCTGTATACCAGGACATGGATGATATTTGAACTTTAGTTAACAAAAGACGTAGGATGCTTTTGTTTAAGAAATAGAACATCGTTTACTGTGAATTATCGTTTAATATATCACGGTTTGGAGTTCAATTATAAACAATAATATCACGAGCCCGAAGGGCGAGTGAAATTATTGTTTACAATTGAACGACAAACCGTGATATATTATAGATAATTCACCGTAAACGATGTTCTATTTCTATTCTAATACCCCTAAAATGTGAAAATAACGCAAACTTCTGAAATCTTTCGCATTGCTTTGCTTGCTCTCCTAACGTTGCATACGTTACAATGCGGAATGCGCAATGCGCAATGCTTATTCTCCTAACGTTGCAAACGTTACAGTGATATATCGTTCAATATAACGAGATATTTTAAACTAGGCTATATAGTGCGGGTGTATTAGAATTCCTCATTAAGTAGTGTCATTCAATTGACCAATCAAACGTTGACTAATGTATAATCATCATATTAGTGATACTTAACTTAAGATTCGACATCCTGCAGAAATAGGATTCGTGTAGGGGGGTTAAGTAACTGATTAACTTTGTATTTGAACTGAACTTGCTTACATCAACGATTACTTGTTAATAAAAACTATACGATCACTTGGATATACATCTTAATAAACTATACTAACTTTGTCACATGTGTGTTGTGTTGTTATAATATCATTAAATAAAAACGCTGTGTTTTCAATTTACCAAATGATGAAATATATTATTGGTGCAGTATTTCCAAAGGTCAGTAATATATACAAAATTAATTTGGTTTATACTATTATGCATGTTATTTAGGAAAACTAACGGGACGCCGCGAGTTTTCAAAAATTCAAGATTGCCATGTCTCCATTTAACCAGCATTATATTTCATTTTGGGTTCGTCTGCCATTTTAGCGGCCGTTTCGTGATTATCTACGCGCTTTTATTTGCTATTGTTTTTATATAAGCGTCTACCTACTCAAACCCACACACATATGATGACGACAATAACGCGGAAAGTACAGACATTAGTTTAACCTGTTCTAGACCAAGAATGAATAACTTTATTTTTCAATCATGGGCCACAAAGACGGCATTATAATCACCGTAAAAGAAAAACATAATGAAACATAACAAAAGCCTAATTCTGATTAGCATAATAACAGTAAATTGTAATGAAATTATAAGATGTAATATGATCGATATGACGATGACAATAACACGAAAGTACAGGTATTAGTTTTTCCTGTTCTAAATCTAAATATAGACCAATATGTAAATAGAAATAAGTTCAGTCCATCGTGATTCCTTACATTTGAAGCTTTTCTAGAGAGTATAACGACGATAATTTGACGGGTATTTCATTTCTAGCCTAGTCAATTTCATTGCGTCACGAAAAACTCACAAGCTGATTTATGTCGCGTCGCCGATAATTTCAGTGCGCCAAAAACGCAAGAAACGCGCTCTCGCAGAAACACTGTGCCATGCGTGTTTTCGGTGGGTGATATTCGCTTTTTACTTTTACTACTATCAGCGTCATTAGAATCAGCGTCATTAGAACTTGAAACTGTTTATTGTTCAAAAGCAATGGTTGTACATGACAATTCTCCTTCATTGGTTGAAAAAGAATACATGTGATATTGCTCTGCACCAAACTCATGTTACATTGATGTTGTAGCCTAAAATGGTAGACACAGTTTCAATATCACAAGCTGTGGCCCACCCTTGACCATTTATCATTTCCCACTCGTATTAAAGTTTAGTCATAACAGGACTGTGGTAAATTTGGACTAACTCCTCCATGCCAACCCTGTTATCAGCAATATTATAAAATTATTGCCTTTTAGTGAGGTCGATATGTGTATATATTTCATATTTGTCTGATTTGTATAGGAAATACATGGAATAGAAAAGCTATATCTACTCGTTTGCTCTACTGGGAAATATCTCCCAGTGGGAGATATTTCCCAGAACGGAACATTGTTCGGCCTTTTGCCTCAGTGGCGGGAATGCCAAATGACGTTCCGATTGTTTTACGGACGTTGTCGTCAGATTCCGCCACTAGGAAATAACGATTACGGAAATTAACGAAGAGTTCCGGTTCCACTTGTTTTGTTTGTATGACGTAACGTCGTCTTGGATGACGTAACGTCGTCTTGGCGTTCTGGTGTAAAAAGGCATTAATCATTAGAAATATTAATAAAATCATTTTAAATTATGTAATATATAGTTTAATAACCAGTGTTTTTGAGATTCCGAAAATATCTCCCTCGGTAGAGAAATGGCCCCTATATAAGAAGTCGTTCTCCGCACTCGTTCTTATATCGGGGCCATTTCTCTACCATGGCCCCTATATAAGAACTCGTGCTACGCACTCGTTCTTCTATCAGGGTTATTTCTCTACCTCGGGAGATATTTCCCGTATCTCAAAAACACTGTTTATTAAACTCTATTTATCGACCTGATATCGCCTCGGTCAATATCACTTTTCTCAGGTCGATAAATACAACACATAGCGACCGAACCTAAAAGGCAACAATTATTTTATTACTAAATCAAATTATTCATGGAATTTTGAATTTTTTAAATTTTGATATTTTTAATTTTGAAATTTTTGAAATTTTGAAAAAAAATTGAAATTTTGAATTTTGAAATTTTTGAATTTTGAAATTTTTGGAATTTCGCATTTGAAAATTTTTGCAATTTAAATTTTTTGAAATTTTGAATTTTTGAATTTTGAAATTTTGAAGAATTTTGAAATTTTGAATTTTGAATTTTTGAATTTTTGAATTTTTTGAATTTTTGAATTTTTGAATTAGTTTAATTTTGACAACCAATAACAAATAATAAAACAACTTCTAATGATAAGCATTCTTTTAATGACTATCGCTTCATTCGTAACTACTTGTGACGGGATTAGCCGAACTAGTACGAATACTCCAAACTACGAAAAGAGACAATCGTCCAAGTGAAACCGACTGATCCCCTGATGATTTGAGGAAAAAATACGAAATTGCCGAACACAATTTCATCAATGGCGGCGTTTCCGGTGCGACACAGTTTTTTTGCCCAGCCAGGTACGATTTCAACATTTGCACATGTGTTACCATTAGCCGATCATCGTCGGCCGGCTGCGCCGGCCGAGCTCTGCTCGGTATTATTTATTCACATTGTGTCCTCTGATACAGAGCGTGTATTTGTTTGCATGTTTAAAAGCACAATTTACCAGACGGTTCCGTGTAACAAAGATGGCGCCACTCTGCGCCAAATAAAAAATGGTGACAGTGTATAGCTATTGCAAACGAGATTCAAGACTACGGGTTATTTAGGCATTAATAATAACAAAAAGTGAATAGTAAACATATTTATCTTTGTCAAGAAGGTAATTTCATGGTAGTGATTATAAGACAAAGCCTAAAAAGAGGTGATGAAAATGTGCCTTTTGAGATATCAGCTAATTTTTAATTTTATAGAATTAAAAATGGTGTGGAGCTATTGCAAACGAGATACGAAGTATGGGTTATATTAGGCATTAATAATAACAAAAAGTGAATAGTAGACATATTTATCTTTGTCAAGAATGCAATTTCGTGATGTTGATTATAACAGAAAGCCGTAAAAAGGGGCTGTAAAAACTGCCTAATTTGAGATGTTGACTGAAATTTTAACTTTTCAAATGTAACGCGCTTACGATCGATTTACCTGTATCGATAAAATAGTAAATGGCGGCGTTCTAGCGCGACAACATAAATCGATAAACTAGAGCGTTTATGAACCCGTTTCTCCTCCCTATAACGTACTCCCTGATCAAAATCAGTTCCCCCCCAAATTAAGAAAGATCACGTGATAGCGATGTCCAGTCAATACCTTCGGACCCGCCCCACTAAATGTGAAACCATATACCTTAACAAAGTCATGTGATCATATCTGTAATTTAGATAATCGTTAAAATGCGTAATAAATGCGATGTTAAGCATGTTAAGCAGATGTCAATTATAAAATCGAATTCACTCTAGATGTGAAACAAGAAATAAAGAACATGCAACAATATTAAATTGAAATACATATATACAGTTAATAGACAACAGAGTAATAAATTCTTTGCGACATTCTTCAAGTTCTAAAATGCGTAAGAGTCTCAAGATCTAAAATATTATTCAAACTACTTTAATTGTTAATTTTACTTGTTCACTTGAAGATTTGTTTCAACTTTACATTTCATTTAACGACTCAATACTTCAAAATCATCAAAATAGATTACATTAAAACAAACATGAATGTTACACTCTAACAGAGATACCGATGGCAAATTATGTATAATGCTTAATAACGACGCCCGTAAGACCGCTAAATATCTCGTGAATGCGATGTTAATGCGGAGAAGAAACTTATATGTTTCATGAATTATTATAATAATGCCCATGTGTAATATTGTATATTTATACTGTCATTGTCATATTAATTGATCATTTATAAGTGAATGCATGCTTAAGTACATACGTTCTATTGTGCCCATGGGGCCGGGTGTTTGATTGTCACATATTATACTATATACATTTTGTTGTTTCATGTAACACATGTCACTATAATAAACTGTTTACTTACTTACTTACTTACTCACTTACTTACTTACTACTTACTTACTTACTTACTTACTTACTTACTTACTTCTTACTTACTTACTTACTTACTTACTTACTTACTTACTTACTTACTTACTTACTTACTACTTACTTACTTACTTACTTACTTACTTACTTACTTACTTGCTTGCTTGCTTGCTTGCTTGCTTGCTTGCTTGCTTGCTTGCTTTGCTTGCTTGCTTGCTTGCTTACTTACTTACTTACTTACTTTACTTGTATTATGCGGACTGTTTACAGTATGTTCAGAGTCTACATAGAGATTCTTTTTTCCTTATCTTGCTACTAGTTACATTTGATACTATTTGTTACTATTTACATTTGATTGCGTTTAAATTGCTTTTCCGCCGTAATGACATTATTTATCATGATAGATAGATAGATTAGATAGATTAGATAGATAGATAGATAGATAGATAGATAGATAGATAGATAGATAGATAGATAGATAGATAGATAGATACTTTTATTGACTTAAACTATTACAGTTTTTCATCATTACAAATATATGATAATTATAATATACACACACGTGACAGATATTAACATTGCAAATACAACAAAATAATCACTATGTTTATTTTTTTGTTTCATACATATTTAAACAATCAAAAACATACACATAGGCCTCTATAGCCCAGTGGTAGAGCACTGGGCCCACAAGCGGAAGGTCGTGGGTTCAAACCCCGCCGGATGCTGGTCTCTCCATTATCATCTTTCATTTATTCATTGCTTATCATTCATTACCATTCGGCAAAAATCCACCTTCTCGGCCCTCAAATTTGCTTTATGAGTAGTTAGTACCTCACTGCTGACTTGTGACGATGTTAGGCCGACGTTCACTGAAAGAAGGGAAGCTGTAGACAGAAATTCGTTGGTTCTTCGTATGGCGCGTCTTAAGTATGCAGTGGCCAGTAGCCTAGTAGTGGCATAGTAGCTTGAATGGAGTACCATTGAGTACTAGGGGGAGGCTGTTTCACAGCAATAGACAATATCAGAAGACATATCACAATGTCCCAGAAACAGTACAATCCGAAGGAAAAAAGAGAAAAATCAGGTGAACTGCGGGTGAACAGCGAGCGTCGTCGCAGAAACGGAATATACAGCGAGGCTTCAGCAGAAAGTATGTCAGAACTGATCACCATCTAGTAGGAGGGACAACAGCAGAGCTGGTGGAAGACGGAGTGAGGGGAGGCGAAAGAAAGGAGCAGATAAAAGGGGTTGAGAAGGTGGGCCAAAAAAAACAACAAACATACACATATTATGGTATGTCAATGATAAACGAGGATGTTCTAAAATAAGATATCTAGTGTTTTTTTGTGTTTTTTTAGTCTGCTAAAATGGATGTAGATAGCCTTAATACAAGTGCATCGGAAATGAATTTATCCAAACTAAGAATAACCTTTTTGTTTAATGACTGCAACAATTCCACAAATTTAAACATGCTTGGTCTAGTTGTGTTATATTTAGGAATGTATTTGTTTCTAATGTTAGAGTAAGTAGTACAGATCAAAATAAAATGGTACTCGTCTTCAATATCGTTAGTGTTACAAATTTCGCACACTCTTTCGTTTCTCTCTGTTCTCCCTCTTGAGTATCTCCCTGTTTCTATTCTTAAACAATGAGCGGATAATCTTATTTTTGTTATACAACTTCTTAATTGTTTGGAGCATAATGTTTCTAGATATGTTTCAAAATCAAACTTCTCTTTCACCACCTTATATAGCGTTAAAACTCTACTGCCTTCTATATCAGATCTCCATTGTTGCATGAAATTATCAATTAATCTTTGTTTAAATATTATAGGAAATAGTTTAAAACTAACACTCATGGGATTATCCCAGACATTATTAAAACCGTTACTGTTTAGGATAAACCTTATATCAGTTAGCCAATTCTTCGCGCCCTTATTACAGTTACATAACAAATCCTTATATATTGCTTCTAGTATAATGTTCTCTGTAGACAATAGTTTATACCAATATTTGATCATTTTTACATATCTATTAATGTATATTGGGCAACGAGAGAGCTCTCCGTAAATACCAGCATTGCTTGTGGTAAGTTTAACACCTAAAATAATTTACAAAATTTTAACTGTATTTTATCAATATCTTTTGATTTTGTAATCCCCCATATTTCACTTCCATAATTTATTATTGATGCCACAATAGCATCGAAAAGCTGAAGAGATAATTTTGGTTTCAATTCATATTTTCGTATATTAACCAAGAGTATATTCATTGCTTTTAAGGCTTTTCCACAAATACATTGTTGGTTTAACGAAAAGGAGCCAGTATAATTAAGCACCACACCTAAATAATTAAAATCATCGACGACATCCAATAAACTTTCATTATAATACCACCTTTCACATTCTTTAATTCTACCCCTTTTACGGAATACAACTATTTTTGTCTTTTCAGTATTAACTTCAAGACCCCAGGATTCACAGTATTCATAGAGTCTATTAAGGCTTTGCTGAAGGTCATCTGGGCTTGATCCTGCATTGACTATGTTAATTTCAATGCTGTTTGCTTAATATGTAAACCTTGGTGACATACAAGAATATATATTAAACAAATAGTTGTCACAGCGCTTCAAAATTGTACACACCAATTAAGATGCCTGGTCTGTATTTCAATATTCACCCCCAGGGCCTTAGTCTGAAATTACCGGATTGGGGGTAGATGACAACAGGTGCAATCGTTTAATACCTATCACGGCGTAAGAAATATGCGTTTCATTTTGTCGGACAAATATGTATTTCGAAACAACAGATTAGTAGCGTTCTCAAACTTGTTTTGTCACCACGATACAGCGGGAACGTGTATACTCTATTAACCCTTAACCCGCTAAGCATGACTATAATAGCATTTGCTTCCAGATTAGCCAGATCAGGGTGTACAATGTCCGGCTGCTGATCAGTCATTTCCCCCAAAACACCCCATTTGCCCCATTCGCTGGCGGCGACAATGTACAACAAACTGTGAAATGACCTGGTAGGAAGCCAGATTGGTATTTGAAAAAGAGGTTATTCTTATGAAAAAAATATATAAATATGTTTAACTATTATCCTTTCCATAACTTTTCCTACTCAGCTAAGTAACGATACTGGTCTATAATTAATAGGGAGGCTAGCGTCACATATTTTGAAAAATGCCATAGCTACAGCTGTTTTCCAAATATCTGGAAATATGCATTCGTGGAGTGACCTGTTGAAAACTATGCATAGCGGCTTTGAAATAGTGTGCATTGTTTCTTTAAGCATCTTGTGACTTATTTCGTCGTCCCCGCATGCTTTGTTTATATTCAGTATTTTTTATAATATCAACTATTTCTGATTCTTCTACGGTAATAGATACTAATTTTGCCTGCGTTGAAAGATCCAAATTTGGTAGAGAAGCATGCGTATCATCAACGGATGATATAGATATAAAATAGTCATTTAGGCTGTTAGCATTGTCTTGGTCTGATACAGAGTAATTGATCTCACCATTTGGTAAAATGGTTTTCAATGGTGGAATGATTTCTGAATGTTTATTAGATTTGAAAAAATATTTTAACAGTTTCCAGTATTGACGCTGATCATTGGCATTGGCTTCCGTAATGAATTAAAAACATTTATTGAATCTGACACTACAACGAGGTCTAATAACGTCGAGGAATGATCTGTCTCTCTAGTTGGTCCAGTAATAACATTTTTCATATTGTTTATGATAATAATGTCTCGTAATTTATGGTTTTCATGCCTTAATTGATCTTCATTTATGTCTCCGACTATGATAACGTTGTTGTATATATCGAGAGCCATATCTATTGCATTACTTCCCCTAAATAACACACCATATCCCCGTTCAGGCTGATAGAAACATGGCGACAGTTAAACTCGTTAGCAAAAATGATATAATGCTCGGCAAGAGCCTCGCATTATATCAGTATACATCATCTTGCTAACTCGTTTAATAAATTCAATAATGAATGAGTATATACTCAATATAAGATCCTCTATGAAGTAAATCGGTAGATCTCCATTTTTGAACATGTAAGTAAATATCAACTTTTGGATGAACTCGCAGTGACACGTGATATCTCGTAAGATACAACGTCGATGACAATCTCTCCCAGAGGCCATTACATTGACCACAGTCAACGTCTAAGAAAGAAGCCTGCGATCACATGATAATTTGTCACATGACCACAGCTAAAATATCAAAAAGGCGAACAGAACTTCAACACCGTGACACCACCTACTATCGGCTGCTGATTGACACGTAAACAGTCGAAAGAAACACGATTTATTTTCTACGGAGTGATGTGCCAAAGTACACACCTTAAGTTTATTCTACCGCAATATAATTCTGAGCATAATTTACTGTATATTTAAAACATTCAAGTCGAACAATTGTTTTAATTTGTAATTTAAGCATTTCATATAAAGTTAATTCAAAAAAATGTTAGTGCAATCAAGAAGTTTTGCATTTCCATCGTTTTTCATCGTTTGCCAAGATTCATGGTATTTGATGAGACGTTGACAGAGGTGTATGTGTATGCAAGGAACGACAACTCTATGTAGAGATTGCGTCGATGTGTGTCAGAAGAAGCCTAGGCGTCCCCTTTAGGGCCACGCTAACAGTAGGTCAAAAACATATTGTCCATGTAAACATGCCCACCTTCGAGAGGCTTTCTGTGGTTGTTCCAGACAGCGGCACACCTTGCGAGGTCACGTGGTTCCCGATTCCCGACAGCAGCAACACGTCCTGTCTGTTCTAAATTTAATTGTTTGAATGATCTATCTATTAATTGTTAATTGTTAATTGTTCTAAATTTAACTGTTTTAATGATCTATCCCATGCCTCCATTTTCTGACCTATCTCAGACTTGCATTTGATGAGCTATATCATCCGCCATTTTCTGACATATCCTATCACCGCGCCATGATCTGACCTATCCCATACCTGCCCCATTTCCTGACGAAAACGAAAGATCTGCAGGAATCTGTTAACATTTGGTTCTCGAAATATGGTGTAACGAATAAGTAACACAGGGATCGCAGGTTCAATCCCAGTCAGGGCCGATTTGGATTAGTTATCGAAATCTTTTTTTAAGTATGTCCCGCCTAACCAGTCTTTCGGTTGACCCTTACACCCCGTCGACACATAAATATGTCATATTGTGCGCAAATTAACGCTTCGATTAACATTTCGAAGAATGCATTTCTTTTGTGTGTGTGTATATATTAATGTATATAGTCCCTCTACCATATGTGCCGAGAGAAGAATCTCTCAGAGACACGGCATTATGTCTGGATTTTTTGTGGTGCACTGATTGTTTAAACACCTTTTTGATGAGCTATATCAATCAAGTGTTAATGAGATTTTCTAGTCATGCCTAAAACATACTGGGTACCAGAAAATAAGTTTATAAAGGCGTTTTTTGGATGTTAAATAGATACATTCCTATTCTGTATATATACACTATTTAAATGGGTCGTATTAACATTTCTATGGGACATATACATGTTGCCGTACACATCAGCAAGTGGCTATACAGATGTTTGTATGTTTGCCTATAATGCTACGAGCGTTTATTTTTTAAAAATGTCCCGGGGAAGGTCCGGACCCCCTCCCGCACCTACCCCCGTGAGTAATTGAGATTTTGGTCACACTACGCCCTTGCAGTGTATATACTGCACACTAAATTCAATATTTATTACATTTTCATCGGTGAAAGATTGAGATTTCTCAGTGAAAGAGTATTCATAATCGCTAAATATTATTAACTAACTCCGAACACAAAACTAACTAACTGTGACGCTGAGTTATGACGTCGATAAAGTGGTGCTGACGTCGACGTCATCCGCCGATAACGTTCAATAAAGCGAAACATTTCGGTTAAGATGTAATAAATAGATTATTTAACTGCTGTGTTAGATTATAGGGAACTTCATTCGATGGTAGACGTGTTTTGTTTTTCACTCACTCTCATACGCTCGTTCGTGAAAAGAACCACATGTCTACCATCTCGTGAAGGATTGCCCTATAATCGACCCCAACAGTTAAATAATCTCTATATATTCCAAGGAAATCCCAAGATGTTTAGCAAAAAAAAAGTTAGTTAGAGAAAGTACATAACTTTAATGTTGTAGACGTTTTAATCACAGTACACTTTGTAACAAGAAATCCATAAATGTTGAAGTTCCTTTTGAAAAATTGAGCCTGTTCAGTACTGTATTTAACGTAAAAAGTTTGCAAAAGTTTGCATCCCTAGTTTGCTAACATACTTGAGCCAAACGCATACTCTGTCAATAATGAAACATTGCAGGAATACTATTTGCTGAGTTACGTGTTGTTTTAGTATTTTTTCCGAAAGAAAAGATCTTACTTAGCCATTTACCATTCGATTTATCATTAACAGCATCATATTGTAAATACTATATATAGCGGAAATTCCCGTGTCGCGTTTCTTTTTCCTTTCAGTATATATAGATTATTGTAAACGTTATTTTTTTCGGATTTGAAATAGTACAAGCATGTACAAATGTATGTTTATTGGTTTATTTTGGCAAGTTGAATCAGCTATATACTTGTAATTGTGCAATAATTGAAAGATTTCTTAATATTTCTTTTTACGTAAAATAACAATAAAAGAGGATTTTTTAAGTGTATGTAATAGATAGAGTCTGGTCTCAGTGAGTTGGCTTATTTAAACACCGAGATGGGCGTAGCCCACGAGGTGTTTAAATAACCTAAGCCCATCTCGGTGTTTAAATAACCAACGAGCTGAGACAGTACATCCGTACTCTAAATTTCAATATCTGGTAGTTGTAGTACGGTATAGCCACGTCCCTTTAGTTACCCGAAATTAAACGATTTAATGGTTTGCATTCATCAAAAGAAATGTCACCGACCAAGCTACAATTAATGCTGTTGAATGGGTAATGTATGAGTTCTTTCTTTAATCAACATGTTATATTGTTTTAAATAAAATATACAGATGAATACTCAACTTTCAACAAAACACGACACCGTCATTCGCAACATCTCGTACATCTCTTCGAAGCGGGATTCCAAAGAATGACGGGATTGGCCGAGTTTTCATGATTGACGACACCGTATCGCTATACAGAATACCAAGTGTCGAAATTGAAAATTTGCAGTTCCGTTCATAAACAGTGACTCAATTCCTACTTTCGTTCTCCTAACTACGTCAGTTATACATAAACAAAGACTAAGAAACAGAAATGTTCCCAATACATAATTCGGATTTTGACGTTTTGGTTAAAGCGTTTGTGATTTTTTCTCAATACCCTAAAAGGAATTTTACCGGAAAGCTTTGAAACTTGGCACTTATGTTCATTATCAGCACACACTGTTATATGACAAGAACCATATCTCAGCCATGTATTTTACTCACCCCCACCCCCACCCCACCACCTCGACCCCACCCCACTCCCCCCTTAGATTTATCAGTTACATGTTAATTTCGCAATTATTGTTTAAAATTGAACGACAAACCGTGATGTGTTATAAGATAATTCACCGTAAACGATGTTCTATTTCTATTCTAATACCTAAAATGTGAAAATAACGCACACATCTGAAATCTTTCGCATTGCTTTGCTTACTCTCCTAAAGTTGCAAACGTTACAGTGATATCTTTCGCATTGACTTGCTTATTCTCCTAACGTTGCAAACGTTACAGTGATATATCGCGGAATATAACGAGATATTTTTAACTAGGCTATATAGTGCGGGTGTATTATAATTGTTTATATATTAAGGCAGTGAACGTTTGACTACACAACACACATCTTTTGGTCAATTAAGTCATTTTATCATATAATAAAACGTATACCCCGAGGATATAACCGTTATGTTTAATAGCAGTAATTTCATGAGTTTGTTTAGAAAATAGACAGATCACGATGAGATACCTATCGTTGTCCCTAGCTTACGGCTAGTGTACTAAGTCGACATATTTTAAGTCGGTTTATATCTTGTACCTGTCTATGGGCAGTACATGAGCAACTGGGGGGAAACATATATGCCAGTACAGTAAGTAAGTATGTATGTAAGTAAGTAAGTAAGTAAGTAAGTAAATCGTTTATTACATTGACATGTGCATAAAGTGACAAACAAGTACATACATAAAATGAAAGAGCACCCGGCCCAATGGGCCTATAAGTCACTGTCAATGATAAATATTTGACAAAATACATGGTTCACATGAAAATACAAAAGTGTATCAAATTAATGATGCTGTAATAAATATGACGGTAAAGTGAATATTACACATTAAATATAATTTCTCCTTCATAAGAATGCTTTTATCAAGCACTTTGAAACTTTTCTGGAATAAGTACATGTGTGATGCATGTATGACCATTCAGTCTTGTGGTAAGAAAATAATCGGACGAAAACAAAGTCGATGCAATACAAACGCAATCCGTTCGACAGAAACTGATTTCATTACGTGCAAAGTGAAACGGTACAACTGCCTTTTTATCATACATCCAGTAATTATGTAGGGGAAATAACCCTGCAAGTTATTTGGCAAATATCGACAGTGTTGCCGCCATCGAACTGTTTCACTTTACACGTAATGAAGTCTGTTTCTGTCGAACGGGTTGTGGTTGCATTGCACCGACTTTGTTTTCGTCCGATTATTTTACTTACCACCAGACTAAATGTGTTTGCGTTACACAGATTCATATTGCATCATACTGATTTACTTTGTTGTATATTATTTCACATGTTGGGATTTGTTCTACTAGGGAACAAATACTAATTATTTCAGGGGGTGGAAATCAGAGGTTATTATGAACGTGTAATTCTAACGCGTACACCTCTTTACAGTGTCCGCCATTGGGTCAGTATAGATCTGTTTTTGTGTTCTGAAAATCGGTATTTAATTGTTATCTCCAAACTACTTGTTGATAATACGCATCAAATAATATGAATAAGGCACTGCCTCATGGCGAGCGTCGGTTTAAGTAAATAAAATGGTTACATTGTGTAATATTACTCATACTGTAATACCTTATAACATAGGGATTTTCTAAACCCAACTCAGTTGCTCCGTTCTAAGGGACACACAAAAAACGCAACCCACTACTATTCACATACAAACTTTGCGATCATCACATAAAAAAACTTAATTCACCAAATCATTTAAGCATAACTATTCGAAATCGAAATGGGGATCTACACATTATATATATATCTTTATTTCCTCCATATTGAAGATTCACATATATAAGTACAAACACTACAAAGTTACACTTACACGTAATAACCATGTATATAAAATGAACAAGAACATATTTACAAGTATATTTAAAAAGTTACCTGATTTTATAGTTATTTCAAACTAATATAGAGTCTCAAGTAAATGATAATAGATTAAAGAAGTGATACTTCTCAAAACTGCTAACTACACCGCTCACGTTTTGGGTTATATATATCGATGGGTTGAATGTTTTTCAATAAAATAAAAAGGAAATACCAATTCAATCATTTTTACATCATTTCATTTATTTTTTTCATGGGCAATGCTAGAACTAAACCACAATAAGCAATTACAAACGACCCATGTAAACACTAAAGTCACACTTTTCCCATATCTACATGTAGATATGGGAAAAGTGTGACTTTAGTGTTTACATGGGTCGTTTGTAATTGCTTATTGTGGTATAGTTCTAGCATTGCCCATGAAAAAAATTAAATGAAATGATGTAAAAATGATTGAATTGGTATTTCCTTTTTATTTTATTGAAAAACATTCAACCCATCGATATATATAACCCAAAACGTAGCGGTGTAGTTAGCAGTTTTGAGAAGTGTACATCAACGATAAATGGCAAAGAGCATACTTCAGCAATTGGTGGTCATTAGAAAAACCTTATCGAAACGAAATTACAAGATTAATCAGACCCATTTAAGTACGCATAGATCTGCCTCCTGCTACATTACCACAACACACTTACAATATATAATTCATTAATACAATATAATGTATAAATCTAGATAATTAGAAGATTTAAACAAAACACGCTTTATATTATATATTAATACGCAAAACACGCACTATTTTAAACATGTAGAATATCAAATAGCACTGCAAGGTGCTGTGACAACACTATAAAATGAACGTGAACCTATGTACAAATAACTTTACAAAGTTACCTGATTTTATAGTTCTTTTAAACTATTGAGTCTCGAGACATACATGTATATATACAATGAATATACATATACGCATACACATATATATACATACACATACATATACAAATATATATACACATATACACATACACATACACACACATATACATACACATATATACATACATACATACACATATATGTATATATATACATACGTATATGACAAAGAACATACTTCAGTAAAAGGTGGTCATTAGAAAAACCTTGTCGAAACGAAATTACAAGATTAATCAGACCCATTTATGTACGTATATTTCTGGCATTTACTTCCTTGCCCCAACACACTTTTATTTTAACATGCAGTAATATCGATTATATCGCATTGTGCTGTGACCACATCAGACTAACATATATTATAGACATTTCTAAAAAGTTAATATCGTCATCTTTGAGCAAACGTTCTAATTCATCACATGGTGCGCCTAACATAACACCAAGTCTCGCATATGAATCCAAGTTAGTTATAAAATGCCAAACAGGAAAACCAAATGCTACCTTCAGGTCATACATAAATTTGCATCTGTATTCACATAAATAAACGCATTCAAACATAGAATGGTTAACATAACATCTATATAAGGCACCGCACTTTGAACAAAGCTTTTCAGTTTGAAACGAGCAAAGCATAGACACCATGTTTATGACATTTCTGCAGCTGCTCATCAGTTTTGTGTTATTACGACACATTCTCCATATTGGACTCTCGTTAAACACTGGGTGGACACTGTGAAACTCAAAAAGATCTGGATCGTTTGTCCGCATATACCATAAATATTCTTCGCGCTCTTTAACTCGCCGATTTATTTCTCGCTTCCAAACATATTTTGAAGGGAATACACCATTTTCAATATAATTTTCTAATATGTCAAATAAGCCATATTTCATCAGTACTGGTACAATATCGTGTACATACCCTTTCTGCGTATTTTCCGTCTGATTAAAATTGGAGCATAGTCTAAATAAAAATAAGTCTTTAATTCGAGAATGAATTTTCAGCCGACATAACTGACCAAGCAAAATGAGTTTTTTCTTATCAATTTCTGATTCAATTGAGTACGCACCAAGTAGTCCTAACGCAATGACTGTTCTTGTTCTCTTTCTCATGCCTTGAATATGTTTAATACAAAATCTGTGACATCTTTCTAAAAAGAGAATGTCACTTTCTTTGAGAGAGTACCACATCTCACATCCAAATAATCCTTTGGGAAGCACAATAGACTTATATATTTTCCTAGATGTAAATGGATGCAGCCCACCCTCCCGGTATATACCACTGCATTCGAGGCTTAAAAGAGTTCCCTTAATCCTTGCATTTGCTTCTTTCAAATTGTCTTCATGCTTCATGTATTTATCAAAGCGCACGCCAAGATGGTTATATGATGTTACTTCATTTATATTGTCATTGCCAATTTTCCAGATCCTTTTTGACTTTAGAAACTTAGACTTAGTTTCATTGCACACAATTACAGCAGACTTGGAAGCATTATATTCGTAACCCCAACGGCAAGAGTAGTCGTAGCAAATGTTTATTAATCTGTCCATACCAAGTTTTGTTAAAGAAAGGAGTGTCATGTCATCGGCTGCCACGGTACAAGGAATAGATATTCCGCGAATATTCAAACCAAATCTTGAAACTTCAATCTCCTTGATTAGACCATCAATGTAGCATAAATACAAAAACGGAGAGCTCACGCCACCTTGTCTGGTACCGATATTAACTGAGAATGTTTCTGACTTGTATCCCTTGTAGATAACACAGCTTTCAAGATTAGTATGAAGGTCAACGAATGCTTTCCAAGTACTTAGTTTCATCCCCATGTCATTTAGTTTGTAAAAAAGTCCAGAATGCCATACTTTATCAAAAGCTGTTTTTACATCAAAGAAGCACACATATAATGGACTTCCTTCCTCCTTCGTAATATGTACGCATTCACGAAGTAAAAATGACGTCATGAGGCTACCTATTCCACTCTGAAAACCTCCTTGCAGTGGGTTCACTTGTATATCAGATTCTGTCTTGACACGGTGTAGTAATAATCTTTCGTACAGTTTTAAAATGTTTGAAGATAACGTAATTGCACGGTAGCTGCTTGGATCTTCTTTTTTTTTGCGACCACCTTTATACAGTGTGATAATCAATCCCGATTTCATCGCGTTAGGAGTGTAAGAATAACAATACATTAAGTTCATGAGATGAAGCAATACCCTGTTTAACTCATTCCCTCCGTATTGCAAGTGCTCATTATAGATAGAGTCACTGGAACATGCTTTTCCTTTTTTTAAATGCATTAGTTCTTCGTTATATTCTTCCTGTGTGAATGGGATAAACGGATCGTTTTCAGTGCTGCGTTGTTTGAGAACATCAACATGAGATTCAATAGTTTGTCGGAATTCTAAATTGAATGAAGGCTTAATAACATCTGTATATAGTTCATCAAAGAACAATCCCCATTGTTCTGCTATTGATTTTGCATTTCGGTATATCTTATTGTTGAACTTCATTTCAGAGCTTGTATGCATTTTGTCTTTGTTTTTCCTTGCCGCTATTAGCTTCCAGAAATACCCTGCGTCCACTTCAGCGGCGTTATCGATGTCTTCGTTCAGCGAATTTAGATATGTTTCTGAAGAAACCCTAAGATGTTTACGAAACGACCTTTTGGCGTCCTTGTACCTAGTATACGCAATATGTGCGTCATCCCTTGGTCTGCCATTCTCAATCCACAATTTCCTCAAATGTCGCATACTAGAATGTAACTCTTTGAGAGCGCTATTCCAATACGGCTTTAAATAGTGTCTAAACTTAGCTCGTTTAAAACTTTTCTCTGAAGCTTTAACTACATCAGAACAGATATCACAATACATGTTATCAATACACAATCTAGCCTCAACAATTGTAGTTGGTGGACAGTACACACGATATTTTAACATACAACTCAATTCATTTGTATACGATACAATTTCGTCATTTGTAACGTTTTTCCACTTAACTGTTTTACGAAAATTATCTGTCGTTCTACTTAAATAATCAACATGTGGCAATCTGAAGGCACAAACTAAAGGTCTATGATTTGAAACATTCAAAGAATTGTCATCTAAAATAGCACAACCAACAATCAAGTCTATCATATCGGTTGGCATTAAAATATGATCTATTGAAGACTCATTTCCACCATTATATGAGACAAATGAGGAATGTGCACCTTCACAGAGCGGTAATGTATTGACTGCTACAAGGTTATTGTAGATTAAAAAGTTATTCAAGTAATCACTTCTTTTGTCACTGTATCTAATAACATTATCACCCTGCAAATGAGCATTAAAATCACCAAGGAGTATAACTTTTCCCTTTTGCTCATGTATAGAAATGATTTCATTTACCTTTTCAACATAGTCAACAAATAGTTTGTGAGGAAGGTTACTACTAGGAAAGTAGACTTGCACAATTGTCAATAAACTTTCATTAGGTAACTGTATTTGTATGCCTACGAGTCTGTCATCATCAAATAAAACGGGGCTCACAAAATCATTTAATTGTCTTTTCCATATTATAGCTACACCACCCTTGCCATACCTCCGATTTTCTTCGGGTCTTGAATTATCTGAGACACTTAGACTAACGTAATCTCTATGAATCGAGTCTAAGAAGTGACTGTCCCTTTCTAAAAGCCAATGTTCCGAGAGACCACAAATATCTATGTTACTTTCAACTAATACATTACTTAAATAGTAACTGCTTGACATAATGCCAGTCGCATTCCAAGTCATGATATTTAATGTATGCATTGTGAAAATATGGAGGTACAGAAAGAGCAATATTAGTGACACCATTGTGTAAACGAAAAACATGCAATAGAACGTGAATTTGTCTAAACAAATGCTTCATTGTCAGAGTCACCAAAACGATGGTTTTGGTCCCCAAAACGATGGTTTTGGTCCCATCGGTTAGTGGGATGATTATCATAGTTGTGTTCTCTTCTTTTTCTGTATGCGTTCCTGGTCACCCAAGGTCTGCACTCGACATGGCGTGGCCAAAACCCCTCAAATGTAACCATGTCAATGTTTTCATCAACTTCAACGTTGAGTCTGATCGTAACGCCGTAACTATCACGAATGGGATAAATAGTTACCCACGTGACAGTAACACCCCTTCTTTTACAATATCTAATGAGTTTGTCTTCTGTTATACTCGATTTAAAACCGCTTACATGATAACGTTTCACTTTACGTTTTACATAAACCGAAAAGTCTTCGTCGTCATTGTTATCTGTATCATTGAATTGTTGATGACTTCTGTCATCGGAATCGAAATGGTTTGTACTATTCTGTTTTTTGCCGGAATATGGAGCACTGTTCACTACGACCGGGATGGGATTTCCTTTTTCGGCGTGGAGCGTATTCTCTTGATGTCCCACATTCGCTCTTCTGCTTTTAAGTGGTAATACAGTGGCTGGTGTGTTGGCCTGTTGTGTTTTGTGAACAGGAAGATTTAATACAACTTCTGCAAAGCTAAGTATAGACTTTTCTTTGGAGGCGGTTGCCGTGTAACCCGAAGGTCTTTGTATATCCTTGACTGTAGACGAGGCAGTAGCAACATATGCTTTGTCGAACATATCGTGACCCTGATCTCTTTTATTGGAAGAGTCAGATATTGCAGCACTGTTATTGTTTCCTTCTGTGCATGAGAATCTGTCGTGCTTTGTTCCACTAAGCGTCGTTTGATCTTGTACTTGTTTTGTAAAATCAGTACTGCATTTTTCCAGTTTATGTACGCGTTTCGTCAAAGCTGAAAGCTTATCCATATCGCCATTGAATTGCGAAGCGTCCAATTTTAGCTTAATGTCGTCGGCAATGATATTAATGTCTGTGGTCTAGTGGGAGAGCGTTGGACCCATGATCCAAAAGTCGTGAGTTTGGTTCCCGCCATTGCGTTGTGTCCCTGAGCAAGACACTTTATCTGCGTTGCTTAGTACTGGTTCTACCCAGGAAGACATCGAGAGTGATTCAAATAAGTTCATAGTCTCAGCTTTCGTTACAATCGATGTAAAATAAATAAGTTTAAACTAAATAAAACCAAGCACTGCAGTGTGATTTCCATTGTAATGTTGGCAGGGCTTTTACCCACTAAAAATTGTGAAGACTCCCGACCCTAGCCTGGTCATTTTGGTGGAGAAAAAAAAGCGCGAAAACTGCCTAATTTGTGGAAAAAAGTATTGAATACATGCATTGTTTTTGTGGGAGCAGGATAATATGAAACATTTTAGATACACTTTCTTCTATGAACATATCCAGAACAAAACAATATTGAACAAGTTAAGTGGCGGAAATGTTTTCCAAAATAAATTAAATAATCATCATGATATTAAATAATAAATAAAAGAAATAAATTAATAATAATAATTGTGAAGCAAATCGGCCACAGTTGTGAAAAAAATTACTTAAATAGTGAGTAAGTGTCAGGTGAACTTGAATAAGCATGATCAGTATAATTATGTATGCATACTTTTTTTTATGAGACTTCTCAGGATGATCCAATCTATTCCTATTTCCTAAATGTAAAAGCCTTCACTTAGCAGCAATGATCAGGTAGGAAGGAATAGGAATGAATTGTTTCATGTGATACTGAATGTTGCGTTGTAAACCTTCTCGCCTCTCACCGCTGCAGGTTCGAATCCCACTGGGAGCTCGAATTGTGAGGATGTGTCGATCCTTACGAATGGCGGGAGGTGTATAGTACTGGTTCTATAGTACTGGTTGTACCCAGGACAAGTGGGTGGTCTGCCTCCACCACCCAAAAAACAACCGTCATATATAACCTAACATGTGTTGAAAATGACGTAAAACACAATACAAACAAACAAACAAACAAACAAATCATTGCTGATGTGTCATTTGAAATAATCATTTCGTTCCAAGTCACCACTCTCTACATCCCCTCTTGAAATTAAAATTGCGTCGAACGTCACTGACTGACGTAATCAGCATTGAAAATTGTCATAATGGTGACGTACTATTACGTCTACAGTACAGTAGGTGCTTCACTTTGTCTACAAAGAACACAAAAGGTTTACGTTTGTGCTTTCTAGTAAAAGAAAGGATATTTCACTTACCGCCTTTGGTTTCCCAAAAACAATTTAAGGATAAAAAGGTAGGCGAATAATTATTATTTCATATAACTACTGTATTGTTTCAGGTGAATTTTATTATTAATAAGTGTAATTGAGACTTAAATGGCGCAGTAGGTCGTTAAATAAAATTTGAACAAAAAGCAATGACAGTTCACACACTCTCAGACATTTATTACTATTAGGTAGGATGGTCAGCTCTTAGCCAGCTTTCTTAGTCCTTTTGTCATATTGTATTTTCAATGAAATTGGACTGCTTTCAAGTGAAAATCACCGCATGTAGATCAATATATAAAAAAAGATCTAGATCTAGTAAACTAACTTACATATTGACGCAGTCACTTATATTTAAACATAATCAAGCATTAAATCGTTGATTTTGTTGTTGCTGAACAGTGGCAAGCGTCGTTTTAAGTTAATAGACTAGAGCGATTAAATAATGTGTGTAGTACTCATACTGTTATGCGTTACAGACTGTCCACATCAGTGGAGTTTTCTAAACTCAATGCAAAATCCAAACATCTGCTCGAGTGCTTCTACATCAAATTTGATTCATATTTTGGATTGTTTTTACATTTGTTGGTGTTTCTAAATGAATCATTTTAACTTATACTTTTGCTGCTATCAAAGACTGGTTATAGTTTTGCCCTTCACAAAGGTAGTACCTAGTACTGTGAGTGAAATGCCAGTGATGGTCCTTGATTGGAAAATAAAAGTTATTCTATTCTATTCTATTTTAAGCCAGAGAACCAGGATATTATATTCTATCTTTATTTTTTTAAATAATAAATATTGACGCATTCACTTTTATTTAAACGTAAATCAAGCATTAAATCGTGGATTGATTTTTTTAACAAATTAGATTGTAAAAAATAAATAAAATAAATATGTTGAATCAGGGAGTAAGTATATATACTTACTCCCTGGTTGACTTGAGTCAGCGAAAACACTGAATAGAATAGAAGAAAAGAGAATCGAAAACAAACTTAATTTACATGTATGTTATATTCAATGCACAAGATCTCGCTTCGCTCGGTGAAATTAGCTGTATAACGTCGCTTCGCTCAATGTAATCTCGGTGTAATTAGCTTTATTTTCCTTCGAATAACACCTCGCTCCGCTCGGCGTTCATGTGAGGTTATAACGACGTGCTAGAAATATGATTCACCTGCACGGTGTAACTCTAGCGGTTTGACGAAGATTTTTATTGCCTTAGTATGGCAATTTCAGAAAATCAACAACGCGTTAACCGTAAGGCGAGCTTACGCTCGCGATTAGTGTTGAATGTTTGTTACATGTCGGTATACCCTGCTTATGTTCGCAACGGCCGTATTGTGCTACGATGTTGACAGATAGGAAATGCAAAAGGAACGACAACTCTGATTATTGATTGGAAATTGGTGTCCTGCAAGATGGAAGATGACGTTTGCCAAGGAACTTATTTAGACATAGAAAAATTATAAGTATGTGTAACATTATGTTTAAATAATATCCGACAGGTATTTAAGTGTATAATAACAGTTTTGAAACGGAAGTGTTTATTTCGATTCTTCTGTCATAGCCCACAGACCTAATAACAATATATATTATTAATATGTCTGTGCAACAGAAGTACGACACTGTATGTGCTATTGCTTTTAAATGAAAGTTGATTCCAGCTTATTATTTTGTCATTTTTGTATCGAACACAAGTCGACAACAAGTCGACAATACTGTCGACAATATTACAATATTGTATTAAGGTCTAATTACACTAAATCAACAGGATGTGCTCGCCTGGTGCAGTCGAAAGTAGTTCTGTATTAAAGAGTGCTAATCTTTTTTTCTTTAAAAACTTTTTTTAGTGCAGTTTCCTGTTATTTTTTGGCTGTAACTGTAACTGGACATGTTGTTGATATTTGAAAATGCAGCTCATCATGTTTTTGACAGTTTTTGATATACATTTGAGAAGTGAAAGTAGACAGGGTATTAAATTGCAAGGGTTAAAAATAGTGTTGACCTTTGACCCGGTGTTAGTATACAACTGAAGAAATGTTTCTTAGAAGGTATTAAGCCCCCTATTTTTTTGTTGATGTTTAATAGCAGACATGTTTATTTGCATGCTAAAGTAAGTTTCCCAGAATTCTAACGAGGTTTGAGTTTTTAACAGGTTGTCAACATTCTAACTTTACTATGGAAGGGCAATGGAGACTCATTTACGCTATTATAACCTATAAGGAGAAATCATGTATTTTTCAGAATTGCATAAAAAATGATTTTCTAGGCATTTATTTTGTTTGAATAGGTTAGTTGAACTCAGAAACAGAGAAAAAATATCATTTTCAGACTTTTAGACTATTTTAGAGTGTTTTTGGCAACTTTTTCTCAAATTTTCTGATTTTCTCTGAAAATGTGATATTTTTACTTTTTTTTGAATTTTTGTGAAAGATATATGGCAAAATATGTGTATACATACTCAGAGATGCAAAACAAAGCCACCAGAGGTGATTTGATGAGAAAATGTTGAACGGTTGCTGTGATATTGCTTTTTTTATTATTTCTTAATTTCGCGATAAAATCGACTCGATTTAGTGCATGGTCAAGCGCAGGTAAATCGCAATAATTTCAAGACGAAGTCATTCGGCATTGCGAAACAAGTCAAACTGTTCTTTTATTAAGTTGTTGGGTTGAATGGACCAGTTTAATTAAAAAACATGACGCAAAATAATCCCTTATAGGTCTAATTACACTAAATCAACAGGATGTGCTCGCCTGGTGCAGTCGAAAGTAGTTCTGTATTAAAGAGTGCTAATCTTCTTTTTTTTTAAAAACCTTTTTTAGTGCAGTTTCCTGTTATTATTTGGCTGTAACTGTATTCTGGACATGTTGTTGATATTTGAAAATGCAGCTCATCATGTTTTTGACAGTTTTTGATATAAATTTGAGAAGTGAAAGTAGACAGGGTATGAAATTGCAAGGGGTAAAAACTTTGACCCGGTGTTAGTATACAACTGAAGAAATGTTTCTTAGAAGGTATTAAGCCCCCTATATTTTTGTTGATTTTTAATAGCAGACATGTTTATTTGCATGATAAAGTAAATTTCCCAGAATTCTAACGAGGTTTGAGTTTTTAACAGGTTGTCAACATTCTAACTTTACTATGGAAGGGCAATGGAGACTCATTTACGCTATCATAACCTTAAAGGAAAGTGTGGAAGTCAATTGTTGGGTCATAGCCTAGAATAATTCTTTCCAAGTTAGCGGTACAGTGTTACAATTGGAAATCACGGTATTTAAATGCTATCTCGAAACCAATTGTTAATACGCATCAATTGTTATTGCATGTGTGTGTCAATGGGCACATCAATTTCTTTTACATCATTGATCCAGGATGTTTTGGTCTTGTCGTATACACATTTAGATAACATATAATTATTCGAATAAAAAGTAAATAAAATAACGTTGAATATGCATTTGTAAACTACTAAATGTGTTTGTTTTATCGTTGATAAAGTGGCCGGGACATGCTGGATGGTGGATGACCTTGACAAAGCGGCGATATAACTTAGCTTCAGTCCTAGAAAAATATTATAGTAACACTTTTGTTTAAATAATGTACGAGAGGTAGGTATACTATTTGAGTAAGAACTTGAGGTGTTTATTTCCATTTGTCTGGAATAGCCTAACATACGTATGGCATTATATAGGGTGGCATTGCAAGCCAAGGCTATCGCGTCAGAATGTTGCAATAGTGTCAAACGAAAGTGTTGATGTCGATTTCTGGGACATAGCCTAACATTATTCTAAAAAAAAAAAAAAAAAAAAACATAAATATACAGTATATATAATGTTCTGTTATTGCATATTAAATCTGGTAAATTTATTGAGCTCACGACATGATTAAGGATTTATAGGGGGAAAGAAAAAATAATAATAAGAATAAAAAATAACATTTTTTTTTTTTTATATATATATAACAATATATAAACCTTATCAAATATATAAACCTATCCTGTCTTACTGGAGTAGCATCATTAAACCATTTGCCACTGGTTTCATGCCAAAAAGGGTATCGAAAAGTCCGTATGCTCGGGGGAGAGGGACAAAACAAGTGCAAGATATAGTGGATCTGAAGATAATGGTTCTAACGGCACTCTAGCATTTTTGACCAAATAACATTGGTCCCGTGGCATTACTGGGAACAATGAACATAAAATCTGCATTTAAACGGTTGCAAATCAATTTCATAGCTTTTAAGTTGTTGAGTTATAAAATATTGTATAGTCGTAATCAATATCACAGTCAGCAAATAAGCTTTTATATTGTGCTTTAATTTCTGTATTTGCTTTACCTTCACAGCGATAAATTACAGGGTCAAACATGTTTTTGTTTAGATAAATTTGTCAGGTGTTTTTCATTTTAGCAATTTATTTCAGTAAACAGTTTTGCCGAAAATACAGTCTAAGAGCCCATGATTTATGTAAAGCCACTTGGTTTACAGCGGGATTTCGTGGTACCTCAAGAGTTCGTGGAAAAATGTTTAATCGTTTGATGCTGATCATGGGAAGTCAACCAGGATCAGAATGTGTAAGGCGAAGACGCAGACTGCGAGTGTAGTAGCCAACTGGGATCGCAAATTTGTGGCTAAATGAACAGATGTCACAACGCTAAGGGAACAGGGCTCATTCTTAAACACTTTATTATGGCTTTTAATTCAATTAAAAACTACAGCAACAACAACAGATAACAAAAACAAAGAACATACATTATTTCTATTTACTTTAGAGAAATATGCACTTTCTACAGTGGGTGTCGACAACTGGCCTAGAATTAAAGTGAATTGAATTGAATTGGCTTTTAACGTGCACCAACACATGAAAGGTTATATGGCGCCTAACAGGAATGAATTAAAGTGAACCATATTCTTAGTGTGTGTGAAGTGGTGCGCTTTTTGTTGTCGCAGTTATAACAAACCGGTATAAATTGTCACTTTTTACACTTGGAGTATGCAAATGCATGAATGTTGGTTAATGAATATACTAACTTTACACCAGGAGTCTGAAAATTACTGAAAACGGTATATACTACCCGTTATGTTATTTTACACCAAGAGGGTGAGTATGTCGATGAGCATGTAATTAACATGTCGTCAGTACTTAGATATCTCCGCCCTAGTGTTTATTTCAATGTATATTGACAATAGGTTATAATACAACTGCATGTGCTTTATTATTGACAACTGGCGGCGTGTTGATTGCAGGCCAATGCTATTGTTCTTTTGTCAAATTGATGATAGATATATGTCACAGTTTGTTTTGCTTATTACAGATATGTTTTAATTAATGCTGTGTCTGCTGCTGCTATATCAGTATAATGTCCTAAATGTGTTCGTCTAGCAGTCAGCTTTACACATTTATTCTGTTTGCGTACACTGATCTTTTCAATCAGTGGCTGTTGTTTTTATACAGAGTGGTGGCTGATGCTGTTTTAATTATAATTAGATCTCTGTGTTATAGGTTATTTTACGCCATACCTTGCACTTCAGTTTGTGTCACCATCACGATGTCGAAAGGCCAATCAACAATGTTCCTATGTCGAATAACTGGGTATCGGACATGCGGTTGCGAGACGTACCATAGAGACCTTCAGTAGTTAAGCTCTGCGTTTACTATTTGCTAGTATAAATGATAGCCATGAACAAACATTTAGACCTGGTCTAAACTTAAATGAACTAAGTTAATTGCAGACCAGACTCGTACTATGAAAGCCAAAGTGAATATGTCGCACGGAACTGTATACATTTGGGCTCCTGCCGTTTTTTATCGAAGATTTTATGGACATTTAGTTTTCTATCGTGAATGTCAAAGTAGGCCTATAACACTTATTTTGTGTTGAATTTGGAAATATATATAGAACTGCTTAATTTCTTGCCAATGGATGTATATAGTGGCATTTCATTGTTCAGGAACAAGGAAGTAGATGATGCTTTGTTGCCTGGTACTTTGTATTTCTATTAAGGATGATAAATAATGGGGCCTGCCCCCACATTATTTTAACTTGGGGCTTTTAAATTAATCCTTACGAAGCAAAAGTCGATGTTTTTTTATGTTAAATATTGAAATCTTATAAAAGTTCATTTGTTTGTTGTTTTTAAGACAATGCTGTATTGGGATGATGTACACTTATTTTATCAAGGCAAGCCTTGTTTGTGACAAGGAATTCAATGTTTATAAGTTAAATTGAAAAAAGTATACATTCAACCTTTAAGCTTGGCTGTGGCTTGGCTGTGGCTTGGCAATCGTATAGATAATGTTTATATTTACCCTATTTGGGTTATATTAGCTCTCCGTAGCTATTTTATTGCAACAAACTGTTGTTGAGCCTTTTTGTAACTTTTATAAATTATTTATAAATTATGACATGACACAATCGCTTCATTGGTTGAAGTATGTCTGTTATACCTCTTTGGAGGTTTTTGTTTGTGCTTTTTGTAGCTTTTTGTATTTGGCATGACACAATCGCTTCATTGGTTGAAGTATGTCTGTGATACCTCTTTGGAGTTTTTTTGGTTGATTTTTAAAGTTTTTTGATTTTGTTTATGTATATGACATAACACAATCGCTTCATTGGTTGAAGTACGTCTGTCATACCTCTTTGGAGGTTTTTATTATCTAAGCTGTGTTCCGCTTCCCCCATGTTTGGCGGTGCCACGTGGCGTGTGGCATGACACAATCGTTTCATTGGTTGAAGTATGTCTGTTATACCTCTTTGGAGGTTTTTTGGTTGATTTTCTGATTTTGTATATGACATGACATAATCGCTTCATTGGTTGAAGTACGTCTGTCATACCTCTTTGGAGGTTTTTTAATATCTAAACTGTGTTCCGCTTCCCCCGTGTTTGGCGGTGCCACGCGGCATGTCGCATATGCCGAGTGGCATGTGGCGGTATTTCGCGGACACAGCATAGTGTAGTTAAAATATTCTAAGAACTTTGTTACTTTCTATGCAAGAAGTTTTTAATTTTAAGACTTGTCTTTGTGAACATCTGTTCCCAGGGTTTACACTGTACAGTATTCTAAGAACTTTGTTATTTTCTATGCAAGAAGTTTTTAATTTTAAGACTTGTCTTTGTGAACATCTGTTCCCAGGGTTTACACTGTACAGTGGTCAGTTACAGTCTAAACTTAGTTTGGACTATGAACATTGGATTTACCTGAAATGTTCCAATTTGATTAACTACACATTTTATTTTACACTATATATTGTTGAAGCCTTGGCAGGGTTTACACTGGGTTTACACTGTACAGTATTCTAAGAACTTTGTTATTTTATATGCAAGACGTTTTGAATTTTAAGACTTGTCTTTGTGAACATCTACACTGTACAGTGGTCAGTTACAATTTAAACTTAGTTTGCACTATGAACATTGGATTTACCTGAAATGTTCCAATTTGATTAACTACACATTTTATTTTACACTATATATTGTTGAAGCCATGGCCAGCTTATTCCAATAAATATAAACTAGTAACATTTTGTAACCCATCTTAAATAATTAAGTTTTCATCTTACCGACTTGTAGTTCTTGATCTGGCTGTAGACACACCCCCAACCCCCCCCCCCCACCCCCCCCCCCCACACCCACATCCCCAACCCACACCAGGGGTCATTTTGAAGGGTATAATTTTCTGAAAGAACATACATTAAGCTTCAAAATGAGACATGTGTGCCATCTGAGCCTTGGGGCTTTAGTGAGTTTTGGGGGAAAACGTTGCGTTTTTAGACGAAAATCGCCGAAATCTGGAGTTATTTTTTACAAAAAGAATGGAAGATATTAAAACCAATTTGAATTGATGAAATTTTTCTCGGAACGCATCTCTACGTGTCCCACCATATAATGTATGGATCCGATACTTAAATATTGAGATTTTGTGTAAAAATGTTAGAATTAGTTTGAACATAAACTTGTCAAATTGAAGCAATAGAATGTTGCACATCACACATATTCAAGTTTTTCCTGGCATCATATATAATATATGTGCTCAAATATTGCCATTTTAAGGCAAAATGGTGGAAAAAAATGACAAAAATCACTGATTTATGTAATCCATTAGGGTATGGGGTTAACATTTAAATTTTTTTATTAAATACAATAGAATAAAGACATATTGTAACATTTTGGATAGACAAAGGTCCAATATTTAAGTAGAAAAATGTCCTGAACCATATGATGCTTAAAATATTGCCTTAATTTTCAGGCGAAAAATGTGTCTTTTCGTCAAATATCGATGGAATCTGGAATTATCTTTTGAAAATAGTTTGAATATAAACTTATCAAACTGAAGCAATAAAATGTTGCACACTATACATATCCAAGTCATTTATTGTATCAGATATAACATATATGCTCAAGTATTTATATTTTAGGGTAAAATGTTGAAAAAATGACTGAAATCGCTGATTTCTGTAATTCATTGAGGTATTGGGAATAAAAAAAGTTCATAGAAAGAAGGAAAAACATATTATAACGTTTCTGCAGTCCAATGTGCAATAATATACCAGAAAACCGTCTTTCTTCTTTGGAACATTCCTACTCTCACCATGTGATATTGTCATACCCATCATACGTTTCCAAGGAGGGCATGGCACGCTGACATTTTATTTGCTTTTATAAGCAAACAAGCCTGCTCTAGCTGATACCTTATGGAAATGTGTTAAACAATGGCATGACAGAACCTCCCGAACAAATACAACACATCATGTACTAGTTCTTGAGCTGGCTGTAGACCCCACTCCCCCATGTGGGATTTTGTAGGGTAAATTTTCTGAAAGAACATACAATAAGTTTCAAAATGAGACAGGTGTGCCATCAGTTCTGAGCGTTGGGCTTTAGTGCGTAACGTGCATGTACATTATGTTACCTTACATTACAATTATAATTTCAATGTACATTAACATCGTTGAATATAAATTAAATCAAAACCATAATACATGTACTTTTTTTAATATAAGTTGAGAAGCACTTCAAACTTAATGAAACTATTCTGTAATTTACGTTACACCACATTCATTACAAACAAAACTTATTTTTAGTGCTAGGTGGCTGTAAAAACTGGTGTTCGTCTGTAAGTAAAGGTTTCTATATATCAAAATATTAATTAGACTGTGTATAATATGCATATGTATACTAGGTGAAATTTATGTGTAACACAATAAAAAGAAATCAAACATGGCGTCCAAGATGGTCCCGTTGTGTCACAAGATCTGTAGGTCGGCCCAGCATCTATTTCTCTATAACTATACTGTAAAGAGCTCTTGGTGCCATGTTCGAGGCCCGAACTCAGGTAGCCCTCCCCCTGATACGGCCTAGCGACCGAGTGCCACGCGTAGCGGGTACCTTTGCCGAGGCTGGCCACCGTTCCCGTTGAGTCACAAAACCTGTTGGTCGGCCCAAGGCTATTTCTCTCTATATAACTATACTGTATATAGCTCTAGGTGCCATATTCGAGACCCGAACTCGGGAAGCCTTCTCCCTGATACGACCTAGGGAATGAGTGCCACGCGTAGCGAGGACCATTGCCTATGGCTGACCACCGTTCTCGTTGTGTCACAAAACTGTAGGTTGGCCCAGCGGCCGTAATCTGCAGGTCGCTGAAAGCTATTTACTATATAGCTCAAGGTGGCATGTTCGAGACACAAACGCATGTAGCCTTTCCCCAGATACGACCTAGGTAACGAGTGCCACGCGTAGCGAGGACCATTGCCTATGGCTGGCCACCGGTCCCATTATGTCACAAAATATGTGGGTCGGCCGAGCGGCTATCGTCCGAAGATCGTTCAAGGCTATTTCCCTCTATATAACTGCATATAGCTATATGAGCCATGTTCGAGACTCAAACTCGGGTAGCCCTCACCCTCATAAGGCCTAGGGACCGAGTACCACGCATACCTTTGCCGACGGCTGGCCACCGGTCCCGTTGTGTCACAAAATATGTGGATCGGTCCAGCGGCCAGCGGCCGAGGGTCGCTCAACGCTATTTCCCTCTATACATAAAATCCTATACTGTATAAAGCTCTAGGTGAGTTACGAGGTTCGAGACCCGAACTCGGGTAGCCTCCCCACCTGATACAGACTAGCGATTGAATGCCACACGTTGCCGGGACGTTTGCCGACGGCTGCCCACTAGTCCCGTTGTGTCACCCTATGTGTAAGTCGGCCCAGCGGCCGTCGGCCGAAAGTCGTTCAACGTTAATATCCGTCTATATAACTGTATATAGCTCTATGTGCCATGTTCGAGACTCGAACTCGGGTAGCCTTTCCCCTAATATGGACTACCGACCGAGTGCCACATGTACTGGGAACCTTTGCCGACAGCTGGCCACCGATCCCGTTGTGTCGCAAAATCTGTGGGTTGGCCCAATGCCGTACACAGAGGGTCGCTCAACTCTATTTCTCTATTTATAACGTATACTGTATCTAGCTCTATGTACCATGTTCGAAATGCCGGTAACGTGGTAAAGTCCAAGTCGCCAGTTGGTACACGTACGTGTTCTACACATAATGGGCTTTCAGAAAAATAGGGTGTACAAAATTTCCCTTGGGGCGAGGGTTACTCCTACTAGCTTACAGTCTATTTTTATATTGTACCGGTATTATATATTTTTCTGGATTTTAACCCAATACTCCCAAGGGATTGCAGAAATAAGCCATTTTAGTCCTTTTTCCAACATATTTCAGCAGTTACGTTGTATATGATGCAAGGAAACACTTGAATATGTATGCTGTGCAACATTATATTACTTCAATTTGATAAAGTTTATGTTAAAACTATTTTCAAAAATAATTCTAGATTTCGTCGAATTTTTACAAAAATACGCATTTTTCGCCTAAAATTTAAGGCATTTTCAAGCATCATACGGTTCGGGACTTTTTTCTACTTAATTATTGGACCTTTGTCTATCCAAAAATATCACAATATCCTTATTCAATTGTATTAAATGCGTTTCTATATTTTAACCTAATACCCCAATTGATTACAGAATTGATTTTTTTTTGCCATTTTTTCCATCATTTTGCCCTAAAATGCCAATAATTGAGCACATACGTTATATGATAACCGGTGTTCGTATAGAATATATATTCGCTAAAACTTGAATATGTATGCTGTGCTACATTCTATTGCTTCAATTTGATAAATTTATGTTCAAACTAATTTTAAAAAATAATTCCAGATTCCGGCGATTTTTGACAAAAATACACATTTTTCGCCCAAAATTAAGGCATTTCCAAACATCATGCGGTTTGGAACTTTGTTCTGTTTAATCACTGGACCTTACCCTGCCCAAAAAGATTACAATATTATTTTTTTTCTATTGTATTAGATATATTTCTAATTTTTAGTTAAATACCCCCGATGTATAACAGAAATCAGCGATTTTATTCAATTTTTTAACATTTTTACCCAAAATCTCAATATTTAAGTATCGGATCCATAAATTATATGGCGGGACACATAGAGATGGGTCCGAGAAAGATTCCATCAATTCAAAATTGGTTCTAATATCTTTCATTCTTTTACTAAAAAATAATTCCAGATTTCGGCGATTTTCGTCTGAAAACGCAACGTTTCCCCAAAAAACTCACTAAAGCCCCAACGCTCAGATGGCACACATGTCTCATTTTGAAACTTACTGTATGTTCTTTCAGAAAATCATACACTACAAAATTCCCCGGCGGGGGAAGGGTTTCTCCTACTAGCTTGTAGGTACTGGTTTGTCAGTACTCTGATTGATTTCTATTTGCGTCGTATGGTTTGAACTTTTACACCGTATCATTTCACTTCGAACCGTATTAATTCACTTTGTAACGAATGAGCAGAGTTTACACGTCGCATTGAATCAATAGTTACGTCACCACAATCACATGACTTCATGTTGAATTAAACGGTCTGTCATTGAATGGTTTGTAAATGTCCACATTTTTGACGGTTATAGCTTCCCATAGTATGGGTCACCCTGTTTCTGTCAGTTTTGGCGACCTCAGAACTGGATTCGGAGGTCACAGTTTTGTTTTAAGAGAACACGTGGGGTCAGAATTAAGCACATATCTCGGCTATAAAAAGAGCGAGATTGCATTCATCAGGACGAGATTAGATCGAGATTTAGAGCGGGATAGACTGCAACCTCCACGCAGTGATATTGTAGCCAATAATTCCTGCCACCACACAAATCACGTGCCGATAGCTGAGGCCATGTGATCATTTACAAAATGGCGATACACTAGGTAATGCTTGGTACCAATCGCTCAAAGAGGCCGTCATTGTATATGGTCATATACCACTATTGCATCTCCCATAGGCCTCCATTATAGCCTTTTGGCCTACAACACCTATTCCTATATCGGAACGGATGATAAAACCTTTTTTTAAAGAACTATCTTAGAGACTCAAAATGACCAGCAAACTGCGGGTAATCTGATGCTTTCAGCCTCTAATATTTCACTGAAGGTGGCAACCCCCCAGAATGGCAGTCAAGAATTTTTACTTTTTGCAAATATACTCTCAGTACAATTGTATCCATACAAATGCAAATTTCAGTCAAAATATCCTAAATCAACATGTTTTATGATGGCAGTATAATATTTTGATGTTTTATGGGGATTTGTTATGATTTGGGTAATTCAATCCAATCATAATCTGCCTTACAATCTGACTATATGCCCTAATAGACCTATACATTTTTCAACCAATCAGACGCCTCAAATCAATAGTGGTATCTGACCTAAAGTATGCAAGGAACGACAACTCTGGGTAGAGATTGGCTTGGTACAGCAAACTGTTGCCGTAACCAACAGGCAACCAATTGGCAATAACATCATCACCTTCGAGAAGATGTTGAAAACATTCGACTTGTTTTGGCTTGGGTGTAATCTCTTCATTAAATTTACGCACAGTTTCTGTAATGTTCTCATCTGTAATGTTTGTTTACAAGTAACCGGTGTGCGTATAAAATATATATTCGCTAAAACTGATTTATTTTTTATAAATAAATTATTTTTGTAACCAGATACCGTTTTTCACACTATTTTCCTATATTATGAACAAAGTAAGTTGAAATATTGACCTAAAAAACATTTAACCACAAATTAAACTTACCTGGATTTCAGCTATAAATGTGTGTGGTGGCAGTGCTTACTGTAACATAAAGGGGAAGTAACCACTGAGGGGAGTTTGGATATACTGAAGGTTTGCCATAAGTAGAGGCTTGGTGTGTCCCACTCGGGCGAGACCTTTTAGGTAGACTAAGTCGCACACCGTTTAAACTAATTAAGTAGACTGCTTGCTTGCACATGAAAGATATTAGATTTAGTTAGACATTTTACTCTTGTTTCTTAATTTGTATATTGTGAAATTGAAATCATAGAAAATAGTTTAATAAATATATATTAAAGACTATTACTTGTGTTAAGTATTTCACGTCACTGACTATAGTACACTAGTTCTTCTTTTTAAGAAATGAAAATTATCCAGTAATTGTGTGTAATACTATACAACTATCTACTTCTGTTGAGGTCAACGGTTAAAACTAAAACTATTCATCCAAGTGAATGACTATATTGACCCGAAGCAGTGAACTATTGATCTCGACTGCGTCTCGGTCAATAGTTCACTGTTTCGGGTCAATTGCAAGTCTCGGTCAATAGTTCACTGCTTCGGGTCAATTGCAAGTCTCGGTCAATAGTTCACTGCTTCGGGTCAATAGTCATTCCCTGCGTCTCGGTCAATAGTTCACTGCTTTGGGTCATAGCCTTTCCTTTGGATGAATAGTTTTAACCGTTGACAGAAACGAAGTAGAAAGTTGTTTTATTCAGCTGCCGAAAGCAACTGACCCTTATGTGGATTTTATAATAAGCATGCTTTACAACTTGCATTCCTAAACTCGTCTGAAAAACTTGAATGGTATAAACACCTATTTTGTAATGTTGAAAGGTTACCATTTCATTTGCTGAAATGGCGTTTTGGTAAACCAGTCTACCGAACTGTAGCATGTAATCATGCAAACTCCCCGCAGTGGTTACTTCCCCTTTCTGTTACAGTAATCACTGCCACCAAACACATATATAGCTGAAATTCCGCTAAGTTCAATTTTTGACTTAAATATTTTTAGGTCAATATTTCAACTTGTTTTGTTCATAATACAGGAAAATAGTGTGAAAAACGGTATCTGGGTAGAAAAATAATTTATTTATATAAAAAATCAATTTTAGCGAACATGGACACCGGTTACTAAGTTACAGTCCTTGTAAACAAACATGTATTCCGTTGAGAACATTACAGAAGCTGTTCGTAAATTTGATAAAGAGATTACACCCATGCCAAAACCAGGTTGAATGTTTTCAATATCTTCTCGAAGGTGATGATCGATGTTTTTGCCAATTGCCTGTTGGTTACGGCAAGAGTTTGCTGTACCAAGCATTACCTAGTGTATCGCCATTTTTTGTAATCCCATGGCCTCAGCTATCGTCACGTGATTTGTGTGGTGGCTACAATATTCCTGCGCGGAGGTTGGAAATAATTATATTAGCGACAAAACATTCACAAGCCTCAATAGCGCAGTTGATTGAGGCGCTGTGTGATTGCCGAGGAAGGTAGGGTTCAAGCCTGCTGATTTCCATTTTTTTTTTAATTTTCATTAATTATAATTTGTATTATTGCAAATAATAACGTAGCACCATTCCTTTACATTTTTCACTTTGATAACGCAATCTTATAATAACACATGGCAACAGTGAACAGTTTATATGTGTTGTAATGTACACTCTAACGCACACGTATCCTTACATGTGAACAATTGTATTTCTATGCTGGTGTGTACCTCTAGCACGTCGTGTTACAAGGGTGAATTGTAGTCAATATGTAAGGTATGTCAAGGTATTTGAGCAGAAAGAAGCGAGGTCGCCCACATTGATTTAAAATGCTTGGTAGGAAGAACTGATAGTAAAAATCGGGAAGAATGTAAGAAAAAACGGTCGTGGCGTCTTTATGTCTCCGTGACAACATTTCTTGTTTTCAATATGTTTTAACACCCGTGACTTGATGTCTCTCGGCAGTATTTTACGCTTGCGTAAAACCTTCCTTGTATTTAACCACAGAGAAAAATGTTTGCTGTTAATTTGTATTCTATGTCATTGAGCGCTCATTGTAAATAATTTACATTGGTTATAAAGCGCTTGATTGATCTGGAAAGGTACTACTGAATCAATGTGGGCGACCTCGCTTCTTTCTGTTCAATACCTTGACATGCCTTACATATTGATTACAAGAGTCGATATGCGATGTTGCATCCGCCACCTGCTCCACATCAAAGCAAACAAAAATGGAGGAAATCATGGATGCAAAGATTCGACATACTTTTCTTAAATCTAACATTTCATTTAGGCTCAGCAAAACTTGAATTTCTCTCGGTAAGAAAACATTGCCAGAAACTATTGTCGGAATCCTTTTATGCTATGTCATTGAGCGCTTACTGTAAATAATTGGCATTGGTAATAAAGCGCTTGAATGATCTGGAAGATACTATTGACTCTTCACCCGAAAGAGAACTATTGACTCGCAAGTCTGGTTTAAGGTTTACCACCACCAATTACATGTAAACCTCCGAGGTGTAGTCGAATGTAGTTCCTATAATAAAAAGTAATCCCTCCTTTTTCGATGAATTTCGGGCATTATAAGTAGGGGAAAACTGCCCATTTCTATTCGATTTTGTGGTTATACACTTCTCAAAACTGCTAACTACACCGCTCACGTTTTGGGTTATATATATCGATGGTTGAATGTTTTTCAATAAAATAAAAAGGAAATACCAATTCAATCATTTTTACATCATTTCATTTTATTTTTTTCATGGGCAATGCTAGAACTAAACCACAATAAGCAATTACAAACGACCCATGTAAACACTAAAGTCACACTTTTATGAACAAGAAATGAAAAGTGTGACTTTAGTGTTTACATGGGTCGTTTGTAATTGCTTATTGTGGTTTAGTTCTAGCATTGCCCATGAAAAAAATAAAATGAAATGATGTAAAAATGATTGAATTGGTATTTCCTTTTTATTTTATTGAAAAACATTCAACCCATCGATATATATAACCCAAAACGTAGCGGTGTAGTTAGCAGTTTTGAGAAGTGTATGTATAAGACACTTTTCCGATTACAGTTGGTAAAATAAGCTCAGAAATAAGTTTTCCATAGTTTATTACATAGATTTTGAGCGTTTTAAGTCCAATTTTGTCTATACAATCCGTAATTTTGAGTGTCATTTTATTTTTCGTGTTTAAAATGACGTATTGGTGAAGTGTTTGCAGTTGAACTATGTCTTTTGGTATCAACATATAGGGTTGGATGTTTGCAACATGTTTTCATGAAATAAATCTGCATGACAACAGGTTTGGTAGGCATGAAACCACTAAATCTTTCCCCTACCCCCCTAAAATAGGATACTGTGAAAAATGAAGATTTGTGTAAAAGGTAAAATATTATTCCTTATCATTCAAACTTCACTTGGTAGCGTTCAGCTAGTATCAATTCTGATTTTAGCGGTATCTTTGGCATTATTAAGCTCGTATTCGCTACTATAATAAGGTATGGTACACCAATTTTGAAGAATTTGAATGAAAAATCAATTTTGGCATGAAAATCGACATAAATTGGCATATTCATCGTCCTAATTGTACCTAAAATGCATATTTTATTTATGTCCATTGAATGTTCTAAACATTTGATCTATTTAATATGGTGTATTGACAAGAAGTGCCGTTTGGTATGACAATTCAGATACTGTAAAATTACAAAAAATATCTCTGATTTTTGTCAATTTCAGACTATTGTCCTTGGTATTCAAAAGACCATATCTCGGCAAATAATCATTCGATTTGCATGAAGTAGGTGTTTTTAAGCTTGTTATGAAAATGACAACACAAAATCCTCATTTAAGAAACGTCTGAACATGTTTTCTCCTCTTATAGGTTTACCACCACCAATTACATGTAAACCTCCGAGGTGTATCGAATGTAGTTCCTATAATAAAAAGTAATCCCTCCTTTCTTCGATTGGAAACGGGCATTATAAGTAGGGGAAAACTGCCATTTCTATTCGATTTTGTGGTTATATGTATAAGAAGCGTATTAATAGGTTTTACTGGATCACTGATGAACATTTCGAAATTTCGACTCTATGCTTACACTTTGTGAGCAATGAAAACAGTCGATCAATAAAAACAGCTGTACCCTTTGACCTGTTTAGTAAACAAACAAGAACTTTCTTACATGTCTTGTGACCCCACGTTTTCTGGTGATTTTCAAGTGGAAAAATAGTTTTCTTTATGAACATTACACTGCTGCATTATCCATACTTGAGTTGAATTTGCAGCAAATCATTAATATGTGACACTTTAACATTGGTGTCTATGGGGAAAATAATTAGTGCTTCATACCTATAAGAGATGCCTGCATGAATTAGGACTCGCTCAGATTCGTACCTAGCGACACTTTTCCGATTATAGTTGGTGAAATAAGCTCAGAAATAAGTTTTTCATAGTTTATTACATAGATTTTGAGCGTTTTAAGTCCAATTTTGTCTATACAATCCGTAATTTTGAGTGTCATTTTATTTTTCGTGTTTAAAATGACGTATTGGTGAAGTGTTTGCAGTTGAACTATGTCTTTTTGGTATCAACATATAGGGTTGGATGTTTGCAACATGTTTTCGTGAAATAAATCTGCATGACAACAGGTTTGGTAGGCATGAAACCACTAAATCTTTCCCCTACCCCCCTAAAATAGGATACTGTGAAAAATGAAGATTTGTGTAAAAGGTAAAATATTATTCCTTATCATTCAAACTTCACTTGGTAGCGTTCAGCTAGTATCAATTCTGATTTTAGCGGTATCTTTGGCATTATTAAGCTCGTATTCGCTACTATAATAAGGTATGGTACACCAATTTTGAAGAATTTGACTGAAAAATCAATTTTGGCATGAAAATCGACATAAATTGGCATATTCATCGTCCTAATTGTACCTAAAATGCATATTTTATTTATGTCAATTGAATGTTCTAAACATTTGATCTATTTAATATGGTGTATTGACAAGAAGTGCCGTTTGGTATGACAATTCAGATACTGTAAAATTACAAAAAATATCTCTGATTTTGGTCAATTTCAGACTATTGTCCTTGGTATTCAAAAGACCATATCTCGGCAAATAATCATTCGATTTGCATGAAGTAGGTGTTTTTAAGCTTGTTATGAAAATGACAACACAAAATCCTCATTTAAGAAACATCTGAACATGTTTTCTCCTCTTATCAGAGATGCGTGCATGAATTAGGACTCGCTCAGATTCGTACCTAGGGACACTTTTTCCGATTACAGATGGTAAAATAAGCTCAGAAATAAGTTTTCCATAGTTAATTACATAGGTGTTGAGCGTTTTAAGTCCAATTGTGTCTATACAATCCGTAATTTTGAGTGTCATTTTATTTTTCGTGTTTAAAATGACGTATTGGTGAAGTGTTTGCAGTTGAACTATGTCTTTTTGGTATCAACATATAGGGTTGCATGTTTGCAACATGTTTTCATGAAATAAATCTGCATGACAACAGGTTTGGTAGGCATGAAACCACTAAATCTTTCCCCTACCCCCCTAAAATAGGATACTGTGAAAAATGAAGATTTGTGTAAAAGGTAAAATATTATTCCTTATCATTCAAACTTCACTTGGTAGCGTTCAGCTAGTATCAATTCTGATTTTAGCGGTATTTTTGGCATTATTAAGCTCGTATTCGCTACTATATTAAGGTATGGTACCACCAATTTTGAAGAATTTCACTGAAAAATCAATTTTGGCATGAAAATCGACATAAATTGGCATATTCATCGTCCTAATTGTACCTAAAATGCATATTTTATTTATGTCCATTGAATGTTCTAAACATTTGATCTATTTAATATGGTGTATTGACAAGAAGTGCCGTTTGGTATGACAATTCAGATACTGAAAATTACAAAAAATATCTCTGATTTTGGTCAATTTCAGACTATTGTCCTTGGTATTCAAAAGACCATATCTCGGCAAATAATCATTCGATTTGCATGAAGTAGGTGTTTTTAAGCTTGTTATGAAAATGACAACACAAAATCCTCATTTAAGAAACATCTGAACATGTTTTCTCCTCTTATAGGTTTACCATCAACAATTACATGTAAACCTCCGAGGTGTATCGAATGTAGTTCCTATAATAAAAAGTAATCCCTCCTTTTTCGATGGAAACGGGCAGTATAAGTAGGGGAAAACTGCCCATTTCTATTCGATTTTGTGGTTATATGTATAAGTAGCGTATTAATAGGTTTTACTGGATCACTGATGAACATTTTCGAAATTTCGACTCTATGCTTACACTTTGTGTGC